>CM029360.1:27423960-27488529 GCA_017140985.1 Hormaphis cornu
GCGGCTAAAACGACGACGTTTCGCGCATGCATTTTATGCGATTTTCGTGAGACAGACAGAGAGACAAGACCGCCGGATTTTTGTTTCGATCACAAAAAAACAAGGCCGCGCGACGGTAAAAAACGAGTAGTAGTAGTGACCGCGCTTCGGGCGGGTTCAGAAGCTGTGCGATTCAAACGCGTCGTGACGTACGAAAAAATAAAAAAAACGATTCTAACTGGAGTCCGGGTAACGAAAAATTAAACGATAAAAAACGTTACGAAAAGTCTTTAGGCATTATAATACAAAGAAATGATGTAAACAACCCGTGGGGAAAACTCGAGTCGTCGTTAGAACCCATATAATCACACAATTTTTCAATACGCTAAGAAATTGCGATTCTGAGCGAGCACAACAAACAGTTATCTGGTGTGCGTCCTGGTAAAAACCGAATCCGACGGTCCGAAAATCCACGTATAAAAAACATTGGTTCGAATAACGTGTGAATATTTCAAACCCAAATGGTCCATCGTTATTTTAGGAGTTGATACGATTTTTTAGTATCGATTATAGCGCGCGTAATTTCACTGTTATAAACAAATCGCACCGTTTTTCAACGCTTTTATTGTGAGCGTTCCGAATCTGGCAGATTATTTTGAAATATTTTCTATCAGATAGAAAATTTTGTTTTGCGTAACGCAGTATTGGAATTTCAATTCTTAGACGACAAATTCGCGTGAGTTACGAATTTTTTTCTAAAAACAAATCCATCATTCTCCAACTTTAAACGACTAATAAATAATACATAATTAGGGTTGTGTTTAAGTTTCAAACTATAAAAAACTATACAACCACAAATAAAATGGGAATTTTTAAAACTCTATACTCAAACGTTTTCAAAATAACTTGAAACCGTTGGACCAAACCTGTATTTTACCTATTTCAATATTTTTTTTTTTTTTTAGAAGTTTACGGCTAGTT
This sequence comes from Hormaphis cornu, assembly GCA_017140985.1. NCBI lineage: Eukaryota > Metazoa > Arthropoda > Insecta > Hemiptera > Hormaphididae > Hormaphis > Hormaphis cornu. The sequence goes on from CM029360.1 coordinate 27,424,921, forward strand.
CCGTCAATTGTTTTGGAAGTTATGGCTAAATCGACTATGTCAAAAAACCCGCGTCCGCCGTGAAACGTTTTCGGTCAAATTCGTTTTTTGATTGTAACTAATACAAATTTTTCAAATTTTCCTCAAAGTACGATCGTAGTTCAAAGACCTTTTATCGTACGTGAAAAACGTCAAAACGATATTTCATTTGAAAAACAAAAGATTCGCAAACGAAATCGGGTCCGATTCATAAAAACCCGCGTGCACGCAGTTATGTGTTTGTCTGCGGAACGTTCGGGGAATAGCTTTGGTCATAACAGTTTACACACAGTTGTCTCGTATGGTAATGTAATGTTTCGCGAATGTTCGCTAAAAACCTTTCCATTTGAAACCGATACTACGTATATATATATATATATTGTACGTTTCTCCGCGTTTTCGTGCGAACAATAACAAAAAAATAACAAAAATTATTATGTAAAGTCACGTTTCGTACCACGCGGGTGAACGGTTGACGCGGGTTTTTGTTCCATTGCAGTAGCGTAAAACGAAAAAAAAAAAAAAATATGAAATAAATTCGCGAAAAACAAAAATTAAAGTAAGTTTCGCTCGGGCGTGCAGTTCTCCGAACCGTGGTAATTATAGGTAATTTTAAAGTGCCGATACGCAAACATCGCTCTATAGCTTTTTCGCGACCGAAAATTTTGGATGTAACAACCGTAAAACGGTGTAATAACGGTGTACAGATGAAACGTATAGTCCGATTATTGAATACTGAAGAAAAAAAACTGTCGAAAAATATCCGATCGGTTCGGTGACTTGCGTAGTTAAATATTCGATTTAATTGCTGTGGTAAAAATTATACACCGAAATTTCACAGAAAAATCACACCTCCTAGTTCAACAATAGGCGGTCGAAAATTTCTAATACAACTCTGTGGAAAACTTGAAAAAGAGTTTCTAGAGGGATCGTTATATACACAAAACTAACCGTATCAGAGAAAAGTTTTTCGCAGTTTTACTATTATTACGCGTGCATAACTCAAAAACAATCAACGTTTTAACGTAACATTTTTCATTACATTTGAGTACACCAATACATTATGTTAGTCATCTGTACTATCCGACGATTTTTCGGCCACACTTTCGGTCACACTTTCGGCCACACTTTCGGTCACTAAAATTTAAACATTTTTACCGAAAAGTTTCGGCACAGAAAAAAAAAAAATTGTAAGCCACATTTCGAATCTAAACATAAATATGAGTAAACGATATTTTTAAGATTGAAGATTATTTTAGATTAAACTCTAATTTGTGTTGTGGGACGGGTAAATCGTACAAAAACCCTTTCGCACCCAAATCACGTTGGCGCGGAGATAGAGTAAAAAGCGTTTTTCTCAAAATCGACACTGCCGACGAATCGGGAACCATCAGATTTCAAAATATTTGAAAAAAAAAAAACACTCAAACACAGTTTTGTGGGAATGAATGATTAACAACGCATATTTAACGGTCGAAAAGTTCCACGGTAAATTTACCGGCGACAGAACGGTGGTGTAAAATGGATAGGCGATCAGCGAACGACCCAAATTATTTAAGTCTGTTTGAATTTCAGAATTTGTATAATACCACCGGGAGCGGCCGGCCAAAAACGGGCGGCATTCGCTCTTTCTCGCGGCCTGTATCTGTATAGTCCGCGACAGGAAAAGTGGCGAATATTGTAGTATAGTCAATGGTGGAATCAAAAAATCTAAAAAAATAAAATTTTTTAAAACTGAAACACCCAGAAACGAGGTGTTCCGATGATCCGAATAATTATAGTCCGCGACAGGAAAAGTGGCGGCCCCCGTGTACCGCGACCCGTTGCCGCTTCCTCACCCGCGAGCCCCATTGGTTCTCAACATATGCCGCGCCACTTGTATAATACAAGTTTTATAAATATAAACATGGTTTGTTTGGGGCACCTTACCTTGGGCTGTCTACGCATTACAGCAGCTGTCCTATATATAGACTAAAAAACCAGTTTTTACTGGAGTGTGTGGAAGACAGCTGCAAAACGTACTGTGGTAGGGACGCACATAATACATACAGACCCTCGTCTTTTATCGTTTAGTCTGTTGTTCACTGTCCGTTCGTAAACAACGATTTTTTACGCTACTTTTTCTCCTAACGTTTGCTGTATAATTGTTTAAAAATGTCGTTTGTCGATATGGATATTCGTGGCCAGAGTAAAAAAAATTATTTATAGTGTGTGTTCTTAAAACAACTGTCGGAGAAATCGGATTTAACGGCTGATTTTTTTTAAAAGTGCTCACAGCCCAAGCTTGTGTGGTGGAATCGTACTGTAAAACGAATTTGTGCTGAAGCGAGAAAAAGTGATGATACACCAGATGCGCGAGTCCCCTACAAATGCGCAAAAACGGTTTCAGAGCTTGATGATTCCGATATTGTGCGAGAAGAGGACTGTCTACGAGTTTTATGACCGGGGTGAGTACCACCCAACTGCTCAATTAATCCTCAACGCTCTGTAAGAAAAAAAACACCGGGCGCGTTCGATCGATGGCTCCTTAAAAATTTAAAATTTACCTACAAGAAAACTTCGGCAAAAAAGTAAAGTACCGCGTAAGGCCACGAGAAAAAAAATACGAGCTGGATGAAATCGCGAGGTAATCCGTGTACCACCACCTTACCGTTGCAAATATAACACCCGATAGAGTTAATTTGGGTGAAGTAGCGTAAAAAAAACAACACGTTTAAAATGGTCGAACACACGAGGCATTGTGGATGCAGTGGATGATTGGAAGATGATGCGTCCGTCGTGCAGAAGAAATTCAAATTGAATACACAACAAAAAATGCGAGACACCGCGTATGATCGAACCGATAACCGTACTTCCGGACGACAGTGACTGGAGTGACGACGATCAAGACGAAGGAAATAGAGTATTATTCGTTTTTTTGTGTGAATACACAAATTATTTGTTTTTAAAGTAAGTATTTGCAGTAAATTAATTTGAAAAAAAAAAACGCGGCAATAAGTTTGATTACGCGCACCACCGAGGCGAAACGGCGGCCGCTAGGTTCGCGGCGGGCAGGGGCCACTACTTTTCCTGTCGCGGACTTTTTTTAATGATTTTCTTTTAACTCCCCCCACTCGAATTCGTGTACACTGGATATATTATTACGATCGTCGTTTGAAAAAAATCGACCGTAAAAAATATGTTTGATCACTGCGGTCACCGCCGAAACATACTCGTGTGTGTTGAATCGTGTCCGACAGAGAAATCGTGTTGAAAGTATGTTGTGTGTGCATGAGACGACATTAGAAAACAACGAATTTCCACACACACCCCCCAACTCCAGATCCGAAATTCGTCCAAGTTTGTCGTCGGTCGGCCGGTCTCAACAAGGGTGGTTCACGTACGTCTTGACGATGGTTTTTTCGTCTCGCGATGTTCGCGGCGCCCTGTAGACGATGCGGCGGACGGGCCACTCCGGAGAGAGGTGTTGCGTGTAATAGACGGGGGTTGGGAGGCGAAAGTTTTTAATTGAAAACACTTTCGGGGGTGTTTTCGGCGCGAGCCAGCGGATTTCGCGTACAAAACGTCTGCAGCGCTAACCCCCGTTCGCCCGACATCCGCGTCGACCGTCGCGTGAAGGGTGAAATGAGGGGAGAGTAGACGGCGATAAGCTCTGATAAACCTGGACGCGGAAAAAAAACAAAAAAAAAGTGCTGAAAATATAATTTCCTACTTAAAAGGACGGGGACAAAACCCCCCGCGTTATGATCGCTGTCCGGTTGAGTACGACTAAAGTCAATATACTTACACGGTGACTCTAAAAAAAAATTTAAATAAACTGTCATTTAATTTTTACCCCCAGGTTGAAAAGTTTAAAAATTGTATTCGGTTCTTTCACACTAGTTTGCGGTGTCTGCATAGAAGTCTGCAACGTTAAACGCACACGTGTCGCTTGATGTACACCGTCGTTGTTGGACGATCATTAAAAAAACAAAAAAAAATATATTTTTTTAAATAGGTTTGACCACGTTGTTGAAAATTGCGGAATATTTTTTTAAGTAAGTACCTAATTCTCGTATAAAAGTCCAAAAATAAAAAAACTCAGTATGTTACGTCGAATAATTTTTCAAAACGAAAATTGGTTAATATCAGTTGTACGACTATAACACCTTAGCCTAAATCTGTACTGTCATGGAGATTCAATGGAAAAAAATGGAGTTCGATTCAATCGTCTGACGCATTCGTACTTCGGATTACTTCAAAGGAGGGTCACTCGCGGATTTTCTGGTGGTTCGTGGTTATATTATTTTCCCGTTTGGAACTATCGCCGCACGTTTCGGAGCACTTAATCGTTATTTTAATACGGCGTAAGAAGTTCTCGACGACTGAACGCGACGAATCGAAATTATACAAACTGAAAACAAATATAACGGGTATACAATACTTTGTGTTTTTCATAAAAATCGTAAAAAATTACACGCGAGCGGTGCAAAAAATTCAACACCGGCGCTGAAAACGGTTTTTTATTTTTAGAATAAGAAACGTTTCGCTTTTCCCTTTTGTCGTCCCGCTGTCGAACGTATTCGAGAGCGTCACGTAACTGGCGCACGTGGCGAAAAGTCGTTGATTTTTCAACAGATTTTCGAGATATTTTCGTTTTTAAAAACTTCATTTGACCACGGGAGAGTACGTTGTTCTCGGGAATCGCGTGACATAAGGATGCTTATATAATAATAGCGTTATATAACAGTGTTCACGCGTAGCTGCAGGTATGTATAGGAGACGCGTGTGCGCAATCCTTAGTTTGAATAAATGAAAAAACGAAACCATCAATAACACAACTCGGAAATAACTATGAAAAAGAAGAAAAACGTCCGTCGGTTCAGTGTTTGTTGTGTACGCTTTGGGCGGTTTGGAAGTATTGTGCAGTATTATTTAATATCCGATAGATTCGAAAAGAGCTAGTTCAGATACAGTACACATACTAGTCAACTAAATCTCAGAGTTCTACAGACTTAGCTAAACAATTTTCGAAATCACTTTTATCGAAATCGCATCTTACCTATTTCGATATCATATGGTAAAAGTTTCAGCTAGATCGTTTCACTTTAGTTTCACGAATGCGACTTTTCGAATTTTGAACCTAATCTAGGCCTTTCGGAAGAGGTAAACGACTTAAAAAATCGCAGCCGTTCTCACACTCCTCCTAATAGTGTTCACACTAGAATAAAAAAACATTGTTGTAAAAACGATACATTGTTCGCTCAGATTCTAAAAAATAGACATGATATAAATATCGAACACGACGTTTATGGATAGTTTATTGAACAATGTAATAGAAGTTTTGCACGATTTTATACGAACGTGCGAATAACTCGGGTCGTAAAAAATGTTAAAACGATTGAAAGTTTTTTTTCCCACCGTTTAACACACGCAAATTTACGGTGTTTATTTCTAACGTATCCATACCGATTGATCTATTGACGCGACGAGAGTTCGGAAAACTGATTCGTTACGAAGCCAGTGGAATTTTCCCACGTTTTCGATTTAATCGGCTGTGGAATTATAAAAAAAAAAAAATTTTAAAAAGTAAAAATTTTCATGTTTAGAAGACTTGATGGAAATATAAAAAACGCGGGTATCCGATGCGTCGAATTCAAATCAGTTTTTGGTGTTTTCGTCGCACTAACAGAGATCAATCGGCCGTGCGATGGAAATTAAAACAGACCTATAATTTTCGTGTGATAAACGGACGAGGAAAAATCGACGTTTCCGATTTCCATCGTATCGTGTACTATACTATTATGAGTCCAAAATGTGCGTTGTTAATTAAACGTGTAAAAATTCTATGCTTTTGGTCCATCTGTTCAGGCGAAAAAGTACAATGTTTTAGACTTTGCGAACAGTGGACACTTTTTTTTAATCAGTTTCATTTCATTTCATTTGCTACGTTTCTCCGAACCGTTTCGTTGTACGACGGCAGGTGATAAACTTTTCACCGAAAAATTCAATTTGTTTCCGAACAACTTTTAAATTAAGACAGTGGCTTTCTTCCGGATCAACCGGAACAGCCGTTGACCGTAGCAAAAATGAAATACGTTTAACAACAAAATTATGTCCGAATAATACATACAATTTTACGCGTTTCGCGTCATCGAAACGAAATCGCTTTCACGTTGCCAAAACCGTTGTCTCGCGATTATTATTCGCCCGAGACACACATTAATAGTACCAATGACACAGTCGTTTCGCGCGATTCCGCGAACAAACCCCTATTTGTGGTGTTCTCCGCTACTGTCTCTCTAATCAACCGGCGACATTTTTAAATGGCCTTTTGACATCGTAACATCGTCATTACGGTTGACGTTTGGCGTATTGTTTTGTTTTGCGGGCTGACGGATCGGAGAAAATGAGGATTGATTTCGCGAAAACACTTTTTTGTTTTTTTTCCCAGCCCGTCGAAACCATGACGCCGCGACTGCCGTGAAACGTTCTCACAGCGGCCCCTTACAGCGAAACGGAAAATCGACGCAAACACCTTTTTTTCTTTTATCATCTCGCATACGGATTTCCACCGAGACAGAGTCCGTTACACGTCAATGCTGCTGCGGACCATAGAGTTTCGTTTCGGATCCGTGCGCGCTCGCCTCGACGGCTCGGCCGCATTATAATATTATAAAACTTTCGAAGAAAGAGTAGCACTGCGGCCGTATCGGCCCAACGCGGCAAAAGTCTGCGAGCAATTTATCAGGATTTACCCTCGTCTTAACACCGGAGACGAAAAAATACGCGCACAAGGGGTGTGTTTTTGGTTTTCACGTTTTATTTGCTGCTCGCGCTGGCAAAAGGCTAAATCCGCCGCGTGCGCACTAAAATCCAGGTGGTACGGATAACGTCGAAGTTCGTTTTACAGCGAAAAATAACCACCGCTCGTCGTGGTCGTCGACTGTTACGTATGTTACTAACGGGTTAACACACTTTTACTAGCACTAACGGGTGAAAAAACGAAAACATTCTCGTTGTTCGCGTGTTTTGTCCAAGATATCGCTCTATTTTTTAATTTTATCTCCAGACAACGGAAAATGTAGGTTTTTTTTTTTACGTATAAACGTTATATTCGCTCACCCGAGATTTCGGTCGAAAGGATCCGCCAGAAGAGTATCCGTCGCTGGATCCGTGCGACCCCGAGCTGGGAAACTGTAAAGAAAAACAATTTACCCGTAAACGTTAGACGATGAACAATTAGTAGATAGATGGCGACCGCAAAATTTTTACGCATATATCCTTTTTTTTTAAATTTACCTAGAACGCAAGTTTGATTGAGAATGTCGTCGCACGTGTGTAGATGTTATGGTTAAATTTTTTTTTTTTGACTAAAAACGACTACAAAAAACGCATCTCCGAAATTACGGAGAAATAACTCTACGCGATTTCAGAACGAAATCTGATACATACGTCGTTAAAAATCTTAAAACCCCGACGTCGGTGGATCAAAAATACGAGTAACGTACGCGTTGTGTTCAAAATTCAAGTGAGTACACCCAAAAGCAACCCATGAACGAAAAACCTGAAAATCTAAAAAACGGCTATAATTAGCGTAAAATTAAATGAAAATTTTCGAGCATTTTTTGGACATTTTATAGTACAAAGAAACATTATTGTCCAAAATTTTCTCGATGGTTATTTTCGTAATTATGGAAAAATTACGCGTTATTGAAATTCCGTTTTTACCGGTTCTTTGCAATTTCTCGGTGGTTTTTCCCGTCGCGTTAAAAAACCGTTGAGAAAATCGAAAAATGACCGCTCTAAAGTATCATCCCGATCCGGTTCGCTTAAAGAAAATGCGCCGTACGTAGAAATCGGTGCAATGTTTCTGGTAGAAATGTTGTTAACAGCGCATAAAAAATAATAATATCTTTGTAAAACCACTATAGCTGACGCTCAGAATGTGAAAAACTCGAGAGTCCCCTCTATCAAATCCTACTGAAGTAATCGGATGATTCGTTTATCGAAACAACGATCGCGGGCAGAGTTTTTTTTTAATAACAATAATGTACCGGAGCTTACCTTCTGCGACCCTACCTCTCGGGTAGAGATGCCCATTTTGTCATGATGTCTGATCTGTACCGGGTAGATGATCTGATAGTAATTGGCACCGATGTTCCGCACCAGCTCTTGATTCTGCCGGTAGTCCCGCAGCAACCGTTCCACTTCCCCTGCAGCGAAAAACGCGAATGAAAATGTAATAATAAATGTGAAAATGGACAGGGCAGCGCATTGGGTGGGTCACTAGTATGGAAGTCGTGGTTCGTTATTCAATGTCTGAAATAAATGATTGATCGTTGCCTTCGAAAGTACGGTTCTGAGCGACGTCAGTCGTCTGTAGTGTATACGTCCTGGTAAATTTTTCGATAGTTCTGTACTCAGCTCGAAACTTTTAATTACACGACCTGTATCGTACCTATTTTAAAGTTATGTCAATGTTTCAGCTTGTTCCGAACATCGTTTTTGAATGTCATGGCTAAAAAGAGCTAAATCGATACGTCAAAAACACGTTTTATACCGTAATCAATGTTCCTCCTATAAGTTTCGTTAAGTTTTCAAATCCCACAGAGTACAATCCGAGTTCATTCATTAGAGGTACTAACTTTAAAAATCGGAGCATTCCTTACGATCTTTAAGTTGTCACAGAAAAAAAAAAAAACGAAAATTAAATTATCATTGTAAAAACAACACATCTAAAAAAATCACTCGGCTACTTTACTTTGTTTGGATGTTGTGCATAAAACGTGTCATCCGAAAGCAATGATCGCCATGGAAAAAACGATTCTGAGCGAGCTCGGTTGTCTAGTACACGTCTTGGTAAAAACCATATCAAACAAAAAATATCCGCCAAAATTCACCGACTTCAAATTCACTCCTTTCTTCCTTCCATTATTTTTTTATGCAATACTACGTTACTGCGTTATGTTGTACAAGGTACTTTTCAATTTTTCGAGCAATAAAATTTTTTTTCGACTAAAGTGTTCACAGAAAATAAAGAATATACAAGAAAAAGTTTAAAAACAAATATTTTTTTTTTGAGGGTATTACTAAAAAAAATAAGCAAAGTTACGAGTTTGAATCACAACTTTAGAAACAAAATTCCTTCCAATGTACAACGTCAAATACATATTCTTGTTTTAAGACGACAGTGTTGTTCGCTTTACAAAACGAAAACATTTTTAAATTTTCCGCAGGGACGGAAAAGGCCACACGAACATCGTATTATACATAAACAGTGTACTGCACCTATAATTCTTTTTCGTTTTTAGCTCGCATACATGAGCTCTATTGCAACGACTACGCCTGTCTGTCCGAGGATTTTAGCGGCTAAACCGCTAGTGGCGGAGAGTTGAAAATTCGGCAGATTATAGAGCGGACAGGAATAAGTCATATATCTGATTAGCATTTCCTCAAACAGAAAGAAGACGGAGGAACGTGTCCTTTTTGACCGCTATATATGTATATGAAAGCAGTGTTTTCACGACCGAAGAAACGGTCTGTCGTGTGTAACCAAGTCGCGCAGCTACAGCAGGGATCCTTCTCTGTTTTCTATTTATAGGCCAGGGATTCGTCCGTTCGGTTAACCGCATAAAACATTAAAAAACGACGCTAAAAAAGCGCGGAACTCGTCGTTAAAACGGACGTGTTTCGATGACACTGCGTCGGGCTAAACGAGTCGTGTATTCGGGTTGTGCGTCCGCTGCAAACGGCGCGAAAACGTTTAATCGGACGAACGGCTAATATTTATATTGTACGTTAATTTCAATCGAGTGATTTATACGTTTGACGTCGCGGCGATATTTACCGGGATTTCGACCCGAACGGTTAAATATTTGACCGTTTGATTAATTCGACGTTAAATAAACACACGCACGCATTTCACTACGCGTTTTGAATTGTTCAATTTCGCGTACACGAAGCGTTTTCGAGCTTTTAAAGAATTCGTAATAACGCCTCACGGTTTTCGTACTATCGTATAATATACTACAAACGTTACGTAAACCGTGTAAAAGTAACTGTAACGCGACGATAGACGCGAAAAAAAAAAATGGTCAAAATCGGTCCATTTAATAACACTATGAAAAGTGTCGTCGCGTTTTTCATTATAATATATTTAGAATATTATAAAATGGCCTTTATCGCGCTAAATCTGCTCTCGGATAAGCATCGAACGCTAATTGATACTATAATTACCTACAAACGCGATGTATAGCCGCGAACGGGTAACGAGCAAAGTTTTCGCCTTAACCCCCTTTGCGCGTCACGCGGGTTTATCGTCGTCGTACAGTATTTGGAATATTATTATAATTATTTACAACACGTTGATTACACACCTCGCGAGACGTTAACACGAAAAAAGGAAAGATTTTGAAAAATTACGATTTACAACAATAAATCGTGTAATAGCGTACGTAAAAAAACACGTCCGCGCGATTTCTCGTTTTACACTCGTCGGAATTAGACGCGAAACACTCTGCGAGTGAGTCGAGAGGCGGCAACACTTGAATCGCGATAAATATATTGTAGGTAATATATATACATAGTTATGATTGGATACGAGTTGACGTCGCGAAATCGATTAAAAACAATAAAAAATGTACAGAACAATTTTTTTTTATTTCGTCGTTTGAGGTTTATCGAAAAGATTTGCGTGACACGATATTGTGGGCGCGACGAATTTCAAGTTTGAAACGTTTCAAATTTTAAAGTGTGTTTTTTTTTGTTATTATTATAGCGTTTGGGGTCACTTGTCGAACCGGATTTGAACCGAATCAGTCAGCGCATTATCGTGTGCATTTTTTTTCTGGCGCCATCCGTTTTTCTCAATGCGATCGAATTTTTCCTCGGAATTTCACGTAGGTACTCGATTTGTTTGTCCTTTTGTAAAAACAACAAGATCCACGTTCGCGGTTATTTCTCGTAAAACCCAAATCCTCCACAATCTCAACGCCTCGTATTTTCGTACGCAATGTCCCCCGCGTGTAAAGTATCGATGAACGTCGATCGAACGTCGTTGCCGAAACACGTGTTATTTACTCGTATAAAATTGTTTTACGGTGATTCTTCTAATATTTTTTTAGCGTTTAACAAATTACTTCGTTTCGTCGCGACAGAGAGTTCAGAGCGCGCGTTTGTCACGTCGTGTAACAACCACGAGATGTTTTCGAGCGTTTTCGTCCGGAGATTCGCGCAAAACGCCGCCGCAGAGCGACCGACCTAGTATTCGATCGAAATCCGGTCGACGACCGTCGCTGTGGCCGCCGTGCAAAACAATCAGAGACAAAGGGAAAGAAATGCGAAAATATTAAAAATACACGCGGTCGGCCCGGAATAACAATAATATTTCTCCTCCAGCACGTATCGTAGCGACAACCGATTGGAAAACATTCGGCGCGGTCCGCCGCCGAGGGAAGAAAGCTCGCGCGGAGATTGAGCTGCGAGTCGTCGTACAATGGAGTACAGAAAAAAACGCGCGCGATGACGGTCTTTTGTGTGAATGATAATGTTCGGTTTTTTTCGAAAAATGTATACACAACAATATTTTCATACATACAACGCTGAGAAAAAAAAATGACAGAGCACGAAACGTACACACGTATCGATCGGCATATTGTATGGAACGTCGTTGCAGGTAATATTTTCGAGCGCACGACGACGACGATATTATTATTATCGAACGGGCGCGTCAGCCCGGAGACGGAGAAAAAAAAGTGCCGACGACCCTCGCCGGGGCAAAACGAAGATCGACGTCGATACATGCAGTGGGTGGTTGGTAATACGCGGTCCAGCTTGTATATTTTATGTTCTTCCACGGGGAAAACGTTATATTTTATTTTTTTTTCTACCCTCAAAACGCGGTTTTTTTCCTCCCCCGATAGATTCAAGACGCGAGAATTTTATCCGTTCGCGCGCCCCGCACAAATAATATATCGACGAGAACTCGCGATTTCGCATCGACTGCAGCAGAACTATTGTGTGCTTAAAAAAAAAATATATATATACAAAGTCGTGGTTCAAACGCGCATTACAGTATATTTAATATCCAACGGCGAACCAACCTTCGAAAATACGATTCCGAGCGAGCTCCAGAGTTGTCTGGTGTACAACACACTTACTACGTCACGGTAAAAACAGATTTAACAACAAAAAATAGCTCAACAATTTTCGGAAATCACTGAGACTCTTATCTGTATCTTACCCGGTGTGTTACGCGTAAAAGTTTCAGCGTGGTCCGATATTTATTTCGACCGAAAATCCAAAAAGTCAAAGTGTATGAAACACACGTTCCCCGTAATTGATTATTTGTCCGCCCCCGCGACGATACGCGGCCGCCCGGAATGACGGAGTTTTCATCAACGTGAAATCGGCTATGAACCGAAACGGTGCGAACCGATTTTCTAAATTTTTTTTAACCACGTTTTATGTAAAAAAAAACTATTATATCTCGTTTGGATCGCATTAAAGTTTCGAGAGCAAAACGCAAAAACTAGAGGTAATAGGTCTTGGTCCTTACGCGTGAAAACTATTGTATGACAGCTTAAAAAAACATTTTGAGATTAAAGATGGTTAATGCGGATTCCAAAGAGTCCGAAAAACAACGTTGTAGGAGTTATTTCTAAAAACTTAGCGACAGAAAAACAACGTTGTAAAAACGTGTCGAAATCGTGATGAGAGATTTTTTTACAACCCGTCATCGAAAACTGTATGTTATTAACGTCCGTGTTTGTTTCGAGACTGGAAAAAATCAAAATCTTAGCGATTAAACTGCGGAAATCGAAAGAACTTCCGAGTCCCGCGCGAAACGCGTAAACGTGTTTTCCATTCCAGTTCCGGTTTGTATGTAATTAGTTTTCACTTTTTTCTCTAACGACGCGTAAAATCTGAAGTACTTTTGGATGTTCTTCGTTTCTCGAAACCAGAAAAACGAATGCGATTACTCTGAAGTATGGCCCTTCTACAGTTAGTTTAGAATAAAAACACATCGCGGTACGAGTGAATTTAATTTAGGACAGACTGCGGTTAGAATTTAAAAAAAACCAAATATCGCGTGTAAAAAATTCTCGAATGAATATAGTGTACGACTGCGATTGTTCAAGCTGTCACGAGTATTTTTTTTATAATCTTGCTATTCCTTTAGTCAAATTACACTAAAAAGTTATCAGGTAGGGTACCTATAACCTGATTGAAAAAAAAAAATGTATAATAATATATATTTTGAAACTAATGCGGCGACAAAAAAAAACGAGGGATTTTTATATTTACTACGGGGTCGTACTAAACGCCGTATCGTACTTAGTATTATATACGTGGTAACACACAAGTTTAAGAGGGAATATTCAAAATAGTCATTATCGCCAGAAAGCTATACTTCTATACTGTGTAGCTGTATTTTTTAGTTTCTACACAAGTGAAAAAATAATTAACCGATTTTTGTTTTTTAAAAAATGATTTAGAATCGTACACCTGTCGTTGAGTTTTTTTTTTTTTATCATTTTGATTATTAAAAAAAATATTCGTGAAATTTAACCTTCAACAACGGAGGGGGGTCAACCGTAATAAATTGAAAAAAGAAAACCGATTTTTAAAAAATTGGCCAACGAAAGCGTATTAAACACAATACGAATGGATATTGTACATTTAAAAGTACGTTTTTAAATCCATTGTATACTGATTTGTAACAGTACGTAAGTCTCATTTACGACTAAAAATCATACATAACAAAATACGTCGTTATTACGTCGTGAAACACCGACGAATATTTTGCGCGTTGACGTGTTTTAAAAACCGTTTTTCCGCGTACGGTTGACGAATAAAATGAAAATAAATAAATAAATAAACTTGTTCGTTAAACAATAGCTGATAAAACTCCAATAAAACCGTATAGTAAATAATTAACGATGCAGTTTGATTATGTTGCTCTCGATAAATATCGTACGATATAATATTGTGCGTTTTAAAGTGTTTAGGTGTTCATAAAATATCATTAATATATATATATATAGACGTGCTTAATGAACGTGATAAATTTCGCGGCAACTTTAACAATTAATTTTAATGATCGATTAAAAAAGTATACCTATACATTACACATTTATTGCGTCACTAAACCGTAACGTGTAATCGATTATAACAATTTGGTGAAAAATTTTGTTTAAAAAAATACGTAATCACACTATGGGTCGCGTGGGTAGTTTGACCGCGGACTACTACTACGTTTCGGAGTTACTGGTTTTTTTAGTTGTTGTTCGAACGCATTATAATTATTTAACGTCTGAAAGCGACGATAAATCGTTGCCTTCGAAAAAAAAACGATTCCGAGCGAGCTCAGTCGTCTAGTATAAATACACACGTCCTGGTAAATTTTTCGAAAACTTCAAACTTCTAAACTTGGCTAACGAAATTTTCGAAATCGTTTGAAACTGTAATCTTTTAAAACGTATATCTTTCCCCCACACTTTGATGTACAAGTTTCAGCTCGTTTCAATCATTATATTAGATTCTGAGCGAAGCTATTGATTTTACAAAGATGTGTGTTTTTTTTTGTGTCCGTGGCACGTGTAGCTCCTATGGAATCGCTGCGATTTTCAACAACGGTACCTCTTTCCGATAGAGAATTTTATGTCCTTGGTGCATTATTGATCGTGTTTTTCCGAAATTTTCAATTCCAAAAGAGTTTTTCAGGAAAAACAAAAAAAAAAGAAATTAAGAAAAAACGGAAAAAACTACGGAAAACGCATTTTTGACAAATTCGATTTTTTGTTAATTGGTCGTAACTCCCATAATAACGATTGGAAATACTCGATATTTTAACACAATGTTAACATTGGTAATGTCCAGGTGTGAGGCAAATTTCAAAACATTTCACAATCTGCTTAGTTTTCAAACTATTTTGATCAAGGGAGTAACTTGGGGGAAACAAATAGTTACGGGAAACGCGTGTTTTTTTCACATCGTTTTAGATGTTTTTGATCATAACATCCAAATTAAAGATCGGACCGAGCCGAAAATTTTACACAATACCAAAATAGGAAAGATTTGACAAGAGTATTTATTGTTGAATTTGTTTTTACCACATACTAGACGACTAGACTCGCACAGAATCGTATTTTTGATTTATCATTGAAATTAAACAACGCGTTTAAACCACAATTTCTAAACTAGTGACCCACCCAAGTCGTTACTCCGTCAAACTACCCACGCGACCTAGACTGATCCCGGCGCTTACTTTTTTTTTTTTTTTTCAACTGTTGATTTTTATACAATTTTCGTTCACTACACGAGGTAAACAAAAAAAAAAAAAACGGTCAATTGTTGAACGAATTAAATACGAAAAGAATAAATTCTCTTATTTCGCGTTTTCAATTCGACTCGTATTATTATTGTTCTACGTTTTACCCCCAAAAACACACTACGTATTTATTATAATAAATATATTGAATTTCGGGTAAACCATAAATTATTGTTAGAACACGCATTATGTGGCGCTCAGGACACACGAAGGAAGGAGCGCGACCGCTCGTAAATTCAGACCTAACCGGCTATTATTAATATTAAAAATAATGATATGTACGATTCAACGCGATTTATCACCTTTTATCTTCTATAGCTAAATACGTATAGCTTACACGAATATTAGGTACGTACATGATTTACTGTTCTAAAAAGTGATTGCACTTATACTATAAACAGTATAAACTTGAATACGAAATTATTTATTTATTATTGTTCGGACATGGCGAGCGATAAATAAATAAACTGCACGTTTGGCGTACCAAAATTACTTATCTTTTTGGATAGAAATTGCACGCTATCGTTTCGCGTTCCATTAAACTCTTATAAAATCTTTGTTTTCTCGACATGATTTATTTTGTAGGCAACGAAATAATAATTCAACTCGCGATATGGGTATAAGATTACACAATGCCTATATATATATAGTCGATTTGGACAGTAGAAAATTAAAACTATTTGCGGTTATTATTATGGTTATTTGTTAATTTCGATTCATAAATTATGACGGTAATACATTTTAAAATGGTTCGAAAAAATTGAAATTTGTACACTATCAAAAGAAAACGAAATCCTGTACAGATTTAAAAAAAAATCATCTGAAAAATTAATAATAAAGCGACAAAGTAATACCAATACCATACATGAGGACTGTACCGAACGCATATGCTCTTACGCTTGACGAATATGATTTTTATTTTGTTTTTTTTTATGTTTTTGACGATTTCGCATCAACGTTAGTTTCACTCGAGTAGATGTAAAAACAAAAAATCCGGGATCACTCTGGCGTGGGTAGTTTGTAGCGACTGCGCTTTGGGTGGGTCGAAGTTGCGGTTCGAACGTATTACCATTTGATGTCTGAAAGCAATGATAAATCGTTGCCTTCATAATAAACGATTATTATCAAGTAAACGACCCGGTGAAACTCAAATTCAACAATAAAAACTGATTGAAACTCTTTTTAAAACATTTTTTTGCAGTTCTTCGGTACAAAGAAATATTTTTGTAAAAATTTTGAAGACAATAGAATGATTATTTTCGAAACTTTTAATGAAATCTCTAATACACGTCGTTAAAAATCTTAAAACCGATGTCGAAAAATTGTGCAAAATGTTCGGTACGCAGTCAGAGTAACGTGCGACGGACGTTGTGTTTAAATTTCAAGTGAAAAACCCATTTGTGAATGAAAAAGCTCAAAATCTAAAAACGGCTATATAAATACGCTAAAATCAAACGAGACATTTCGAAATTGTATTTAGAGAAACATTGTCGTCTAAAATTTCAAGACTCCTCGATGTTCGTTTTCACGGAGAAATATAAATGTAGGCGTTATTGACAAATTGTCGTCAACAGCGGTTTTTCGCAATTTATCGGTGGTTCTTCCCGTCCGTCGCGTTAAAAAAAACTGTCGAGAAAATCGAAAAACGACCTCTCCGAAGTGCCATCCCGGTCCGGTTTGCTAAAAGAAAACAGTAAGTAACAGAAGAAAGCGCTCTTTTTGGTAGAAATTCGGTCGACGGAGTGAAATAAAAAAAAAAAAAGCTTTCTCGCTAGAATCTAAAACCGATTTCCAAAGAACGCTAGTGCCACGTAGACTCTCTATTGATACAGACGTTTGATATTTCAAATTTTTAGCTCATCATCACCCTCACCCGCGGTCGGGTCACTCCTGTTCCAAAACGGGGGGTTGTTGTACACACGTTCGACAGAATCGGCCTGCATCGCTCGCCCTTCGAGGAAACAAAGATTGATACGAGTTGGGAAAAAGATTTTTCGGTGAAATCTCGCCCGGATCCACCACCACCCTGTACACGCACAGCACGAAACGAGATTAGTCCCCGGTATATACGCCGTCCCTATGTTTTCGTACGCGATAAACGACCATTCTCATCCGGCCCGTTCTCGTACACTACACAAGCCGGTCCGTCGCAGTTTCGTTTAACGTTGCCAGGGATTAGCGGGGATTTTTCATTTTTTTTTCTTTTATAAGAAACGGCCGCCGACGCGATAAACTGCACCGTTTATTTACGGTTCGAGAACGGAAAGGTCTACTCGAGGACGCGGCGTCAGCGGTGTGTTAATATTAAAAAGAAACCGATGATCGCGGTTTTTTTATTATATTTATTATGTAACGAACCGGATCGCCATAGAAGCGGTTTGTGGGAGGCCTGCTGTAAACGAGACGCGGTTCTTGAAAAAACATTTGTTCGTGAGCCCCGTTTCGGACTTGTCCGCGAAGAAACGCGCCGTCACAGATTAGTCTTTAACGGCAATTTAAATTCAACGATCCCTACTAAGCCTAAGATACGTCGAAGCTGGTACGTGAAAAACGTCACGATACGATGCAAAAGTTCAAATAAAAGATTTGTCACATTGGTCCGGCGTATCCAATAGTACGAAAAAGAAGTACTGTAGAGACACAAAGATGCATACCGCAACAATAATACAATAAAAGAACGTTCTCGTCCAACTACGTCCGCTCAAAAATTTGTTGAAACTCCCGGCTTGGCTGACGCGAAATCGGTCGATTAAATTTCTGTTTTTGCTAGATTTGGTAGTACTTGAATCGGATTGAATTGACCACCGTTTGATTCGGAACGACTCAAATTATCGTACTGAGGGAACAAACCATACCGCGTCTAGTCCTATAATCACCCCCAATCGATACAGTTACGCAGCAGAAATTGCGTACGACTCGACTTTTTCGAAATTTTATTATTTCCCGAGATGATTAAAACGCGATAAAAACGGAAGTGTTACGCAGGAGGAGTTTGTTCGAGAGTGGAGGATAGAACGGGTGTGACGGAAATATGAACGCTCTGGCGGATAATGCGGGCGGATAGTAAAGAAGAATACGACGATACAAGGAACGAATGGGGGTACGTGATAGGTATAACACTGGTCTCGCGCCACTAGTGCGGGATACCCGAGACGAGAGAGATCACCGATGAGGTTTGGGTGCGTGATTAGCAGACGGAAGTGAGAGCGGTTATGAAGAAAACGAACGTTGAAGAGAAATAATTATGTAGTGACCGAAAAAGAGATGTTTTTGGAAGCGACTGAGAACCGTTATGGTGATTACGTTTTTTTTGTTACAGAGCGACACGGGTGATCGAGGTGATCATCGTATCTCCCCGATCGAACGATGGCGGAACTTTGTCGTCGATCGGTTTCAACTCGTCCCGGTATTTTTAAGAGTTCACTAGAGGCGAATCGCGGTACTGCGGATAGAAGAGCGGAGATCGCGGAGATCGCGCAGGAGGTGTGGGTGGATCCTCCGAAGGGTGTGTGGCGAAATGATGTTTGCGAGGAAGAATAATAAATGCCGTTCGCGTCCGATTCGGAACACCCTGTACCCGTGCAGGTACATACACATCGTACGATATCGTATTTTGCCGGATCGCATTTTCCGTTACGTACGTATCACGATGTGTTCCATTAGTATAAGATCTCTTTTAAACCCTCCGACGACGACCGCGAGACACCGACGAAACGCACGAATTTCAAATACACCCCCGCGTCTTCACAACATTATCCGAATTATTTATTTATTACGCGGACGGCCCGTTGTTAACACACTATTATTATTATTATTACGATGATCGATTTGCCTCTCGCGCATTTCGTTTGAATTCAACGCATTATAATACCACACACATAACACGGCGATAGAAACGGTTTTTTTAAATAATTTCATTCGAACGTGCCGGAATTCCAATGGCGAACGTCGTTTTGCCATTGCGATCGATCGGTGTGTATATAGGCGTACTACACGACGGGGAAAAATAAATCTGCGGCGAGCGTAAAAAAAACTTCACAAAATCGTAACGTTCACACGAGCAACATTATCCGAAAAACGCTAGCGGAATTAACTCGAAACGAAAACTGAAAATCGGTAACGTTTCGTCGTCCTATCAACGTTTCCGGTCAACGCGAAATACACCGAAAACCGTTTCGTGACAACTGATTTATTGCGGTTACGATTGGAAATGTTTAAAAACAGCGGTTGTTCATACGTAATATCTTTCAATTAAAACCGATTTTTTTTACTCAATGGAGGATGGGTTTCTTTCAAAATTATCGCATCCCGTTCAACTAACAGCGCGTTAAGTTCTTAATTTTATTAAAAATAGACGTACGCGTAGATTTTTGTACATTTTACGTGATCTCGGACGCTACAATCCAAACATAATTACGCTTCGTTGATTAGGCTACGGACAGTATGACAATTTTTCGGTTACGGTGAACCAAACGAAAACGTTTCACATTTTCAGGAGTTTAAACTCGTATTAATATATTTTATAATACAAACAATGTACGCCCTTTGCATTTAAAAAATCCAAATTCAAGTGCTCTATAATATGTTATAAAAGAGACGACGATAGTCTAAAACAAACATATATATAGAAGATCCAATCAACCAAATGTGTTTGAAATAAAAAGTGCGTTTATGTATAGATTCTAGCGAGCAAATCTTAAAAGTAACCGCGACTCGCCTTATCATCTAACCGCGGTGTGCGGCACGCGTTTGATCTTGATGATGTTTTCAATACCCTGGACGGAAATAAATTCTCAATAGAAAGAATTCGATACGTCGAAAGACTATATATATATATTTCAGAGATTCGTCGTGAACATATCGTCGGCTCTATAAAATTATATCGATTTTCTTTTCTTCCCGAAAAGAACCAACGAAATACATCGTTGTCGCTGTGACGCTCAAACGCACAGCATTTGGGCAATCAAAATGTCGTATAGTATCTAGAAAATATGATAAGTTTCATGGCGCTAATATTCAATCGAGTTTTCTCGACACGGGTGCGTTCCAACAACATTTTTGTAAAAGACAAAAATTCTAGTTTTTATTCAAAACGTGTGTTTGTTTTTACGCTGAAAACGATGCGGCAAAGTCAGATTTAGTTTTGAAGTTATAAAAACTCGTTTTTCTAAACACCCATCTTTCATGTCTTTGCTTACTACGCGTTATTCATGAATAACATGAATCTACAAAATATTTTGTTAATTTTGTTTTTTTTTTTTTTCGGTACCATCATTGGTATTAATACAAAAAAAAAAAAAAAGGCTCGAGTAAAAAATGTCTTGAAAAAGTCTGAAAATTTCTCAGCGAATAAAGAATTATTTGAACACACAACCTCGCGCGGATAGGAAGTGACGCGCGCAGCTGATCGCATTTATTTTGGGAGTTAAACTGCTAAACTTTGAAGTTATAAAACTTTGGTGGAAGTTTTAGTTCAAACGTATTATTTAGTATCCGAAAGTACTAATAAATCATTGCTTTGGGGTAAAAACGATTCTGATCGAGCTCGATTATCAAGTAAACATCCAGGTGAAAATCAAATTTAACGATAAAAACAGTCCGAAAATTCCGAATGTCGTATACACATAAAAAAAATATTATATTCGATAAACGTGTGTAAAATTCAAACCATTTGGACCATTATTTGAGGAGTTATAACCAAACTACGCCATTTTTCAATATACTTTTTTTACACGCTATCATAATCTACAGGACGGATCTTTTTAGAAATTTGTTTTATGGAAAAAAAATTTAGTTTTATAATATTTTTATAAAATTTTTTATCGAACAAGAACCGCAAGGAAGATGGAATTTTTTAGAAATTTTAAAGTTCTATGCATGGCTGTTTTCGAAATCACTCGAAACCCCCGGTAGGGAAACCTGTATTTCTTCCGATTCAATATCGCGCAACCGTTTCAGCTAGCTTATCGGTTTGGAAGTTATGGCCAAAAAACTGAACCGGTAATGTGACAAAAAAAAAAAACAACGCGTTTCTCTTTGAATTTAACATTGCGGTATTTTAATGTAAATTTTTACTAATTCGCCAACCCCTCAAAGTACGATCAAAAACCTTTCGTCAGAGGTACTACTGAAAATCAATGCATTTTGCACACGTTTAAAAAGTGGCCGTCGCAAAAAAAACAACAGCGTAATACGTTCCTATCGCGCTCGGAATCTAGAGAAAAAAACCCGCGGGATCGCCGCGAAATCACAAAACAAAATGAAGAGATGGAAATGTAAGAGCGATGGAAAAACAAAATGATACGTTACATTATGTATTATTACGACGACGACGAGGGTGCAGACGTTTCCTTTCGTGAACTGACGTATGTGTTGTACATCGCGCGCGGCCGTTTCGAGAGGTTCGTTTTTGAAAAATCGCCGTTTCCCCCGACCCGCGGTGTCGTCCCCATTACGTGCAATATAACACGCGCGAAGGTGC
Source organism: Hormaphis cornu (assembly GCA_017140985.1). Taxonomy (NCBI): domain Eukaryota; kingdom Metazoa; phylum Arthropoda; class Insecta; order Hemiptera; family Hormaphididae; genus Hormaphis; species Hormaphis cornu. The sequence goes on from CM029360.1 coordinate 27,446,733, forward strand.
GTATAAATACATGTGTACAATATTTATGTGTCTCGGTATCTCCGGAGAGCAATGTCAATCTTTCGGGTCATTTTTTCACACACTCGACGATTTTATTATTCATTAGACTCTTCAATCGGCGGCAGGTACTTGTTGCGCCCGCGGCGGAAATCGGCCGACTATAGGCGAACAAATAGATTTTACGACGGCGAAAAAGTGGCCGCCACCGTAGTCCGGATATACCTCCTCCTCTGCCGTGGCAAAAGTTACCGACTTGAAAGATGGAAAAAGTGGCGACAGGAAATAAAAAACGCATCTTTGTAAAAACAACTTTGCCGCGCTCCGAATCTGTGGGGGCTGTTGTGGTAAATTCCGCGCCGGTCTGTAAGCGGAATCGGCCGTTGGACCGGCACCGGTTTAGGGATGTTGCGTAGTTTGATTCGTTTACTGGATCGTTAAATAAAGAGACTTTTTTTTTACTTTTCCGCCCTTTGAATCTCTCGAGTACACGCGGGAAAAATGACCATAGGAATCACGATAATCACCATGACGTGTGTAAAACGAGTTCGTCTGGGGGGCAATTTCGACATTTTCGAATATGGAAAAAATTATAACTGAGAATAACGAAAGACTATGTGAACAACTCGTATCCTTTTTTCCAGAAATCGCGCCGTACTGCTGGAGTCCGCGTAATATACAGCTGTGTTGGAATTCTAGAGGAATTCGCGGTTGAGAATCGATATCACGCCTTCTGTTTATTAGTTGATTTAATGATACTCGTAATAAACCCCGATCACTGTGCATTAGAACCTATCAGCATGATCGGATGATTGGGACACTAGGCGTATCCGCGTTTAATACGCAAATGTATTTATCGATTTCTAATACAGTGCATTTTTGATCGAAAGTCGTTTGTAACAATTATTACGACATTAATATAACGTACTGGTGTGCCGACCAAGTCCCCTGTTCCACATTTAATATTGTAACTACTAAAAAGTTGGAGAGAGAGTCGTGACCAACACCAAACACAGGAACTCCGAGACAGCCTAACACACTTTGGTAAGCGCTGTCCGTATTTAGTAATAAACATACATATACATATTGATGATTATTTGGACCGACCTGTGTTTATTCGTAATTTTAAAATTCCAAATACCATCCTCGATCCCGAGCTACGGTGAAAATATATTCAAAGGAACCTAAATTCCTCCCCGAATACCTTATATTTAACTGGTCGTCCCCGACCACGATACATGTTGCGTTCAACTGATTCATCGATAGTTTGTATAAAGAGAATAAAATAGTAAGGAACTGTAGAAGAAGCGAATAATCGTTTCCAATGTTCATGACGAATAGTGTAACATTTTCAACGCACATCCCGAATATGCTGGTAGTTTTGAAGTCAATTGTTGTGTAGAGAGATAAAATTAGGTATAATTATAGATTGGCAATCATAACAACAGTTTCTAAAGTTTCTAATAGAAAAGCAATAATAAACAGTTACACAAGTTTTCCTCCGTAACCGAGGGTTGAACACGAGCATCATTATTTAAGTGGTTATTTATGGTGCTTATTGTTTCACACTTTAGGAAACTATCGTATGTTTTGTAACTGAACTTTACTAAGAATAATCTGTGTTTAACACGCATTACGAATTTACAAAACTACTTTAACTATACGCTTGATAATAAAACTATTCCAAGCTATTTCTACCCCGAAAACTGATGGAAAAATTACTCAAACAATAAAATCGTCGACTAAAGTTCTTCACGAAACCCAAGATCTAAATACCACTAAGCAATTAACAAGTTTAAACTTCTATTTATCAACAATTAATGTATGGTGTTAATCAAATAATTGTTTATATAAAATAGTTTCTGACTAGTTTTTTTGATACACGGTGATTTTCTTTTTCATCACGGTATACTTGAAAAAAAAAAACCATCGAGTACAACAAAATTTATTTTCAGCCGTGAGATGTTTCCTTATTTCACTTTTATATCAAGTAGGTTCATAAAGTATGATATTATGTGCACGTGCGATCATTATAACCGTCATATTATATTTCCTGCGATAGTTTTTCACGTGTTTTTTATTCAAATACGAATAATTAAAAACGCAATATACATTCAGGAGAAAATTATGTATGTATTCGGTTTCTCATTTTTGTCATACGATGTTTGTGTACACTTGCAAAGCCCACGAACAACTCCAAATTGCGGTTTTGTTTTTCATTTGAAACATAAAATATTTTTAATGATTACTCAAAGTACAAAAACTGTTTTAATCTGCAGACTTTATTATCCGACCATAAATTCAATATAAAACTATAAATTTGTTTTTATCACGTCATAGTAAGAAAATTATTACCCATTATTGCTCAGCGCGCTCAACATCAAAAACACATCATGGTTTTTTGTTAGACCGTCTTACTATTATTAAAACAACATTTAAAAGGAAACATAAAATATCACAAAACAATTTTAAGTTAAAACCTAAAAATGATTTCGGACAATCACAAAACACATTATTATTGAATCTAAATTGACACATTTTTTTTTTCAAACATTTTCTTATGTAAACACCTAAAATGTGTGTGTTTTGTATAATATATACTCGTACAAAAATAAATAATCCAAACTCAATTGACATACGGTTGTTGTGCGTGTTAAAAAATTAACAATATTGCTTTGGTATCGATTTTTGCGTTTCAAACAAAACTATAAACTATAATTTTTAATTTTTTTAAAAAAATATAAACTGTTCGCATAGATATTTTCGTAGAATAACGTTTAGTATGTTGTGTGAGACGTGCATTCTCGGAATACGTATATTTAGTATAAAAATGAACGAATGTAACGCGTTTATTTTGCACAACTGCATTTTAACTTTTTTTACTCGTTTAACATGGAAATTTGTCGAAAATTAATCATACCAGTAACTTATTTTTGAAAAAAAAAAATTCGCAACTCACAAATTTGTTATATAAGATTTTCAAATTAAATAGGTTACGCGTAACACGAAATTTGCTATCCGATTAAGAAGGTTTCAAAAAAATTCGCTCAGTAGATTCTGAAAACGTATAAAAAAAGTATTGAAAAACGGTGTAATTTGGTTACTTATAAGTTATAAGCTACATAAGAAATTACGCACTGTTGTGCAATATGATACTAAAATCGTAAAAACTCGTCAAATTACGGTCCAATTGGTTTGAAGTTTTCACACGTTATATTTAAATCAATATTCTTAATACGCGTGGATTCGTTTTTCGTTATTTTCGGACCATTTTCATGGTTGAATCGGTTTTTTATACTAGGCGGCATACTAGACAACTGAGCTCGGTCAGAAACGCATTTTCGAAGGAGACAATTTATCGCTGTTTTCGGATATTAAACGATGCGTTTGAACCACAACTTCTAAACTAGTGACCCTCCCGAATCGCTACTCCGTGTGAAACTACCCACGCGATCTAGGGTGATCCCGGCTCTTTTTTTTAGACTCTTAGCGTCAATACAATGATGTTTTTTTTTCTTCTCTGTAAACACTTTTTAGGATATTGAAGCTGCTCAGATTTTAACGTATGATACCTCAAAAGATACACAGTTGATCCAAGATGGTACTTTATTTGAAGCGTTGTTTGATTATATTTTAAGTTCTGAGGAAAAAACAAAAACGGCCCAATTTTCAAAATTGCTCCGTTCGACTTGAAATTTATACATATATCATTAAGAAGAGTCTCTTGAGTGAAACGCCGAAATTTTTAATCGATTTCGATCATTTTAAGGCGAGTTCTGGAAGTTTTTGTTATTTCGGGCGTCCTTCTTAAGAGAGACACAAATAATTAAGTACGGAAAACGTGTTTATTACACGATTAGATTTAGATTTTTGTTGTTGTTTTAATTGTGATCACTTTTTCTAGTAGAAAGACTGCTGTGATTTTAACGCTTGATACCTCAAAAGATAGGTAATTCATCCGAGACGGTACTTTATTTTAAGCGTTTTTTGACGTTTTGATTATTTTTGGAAGTTATGAGCAAAGTAATTAGAAAAGGTTTAACGAGTTTACAGTTGAAATTTCAATCGATTTCGATCATTTTCATGGGAGTTATGTAACTTTGAGTTTTTTTTTAATTTTACGCGGTTCCACAAAACCTCTAGTTTTTATGTTAGCCCCGAAACTTTAATACGATCCAAGCAAGTTAGTTTTACACGCGTGGTTTTAGAAAGTTGGTCAACACAATTTTGGTTTGTATTCTTGGTTGGCGATCTCACGTTGTTATTTTGTCGTGAAACTCGTCATCCAGGGCGGCCGTGGATTTCTTACGGGAGGAACGAATAGACACGGTGTTTGTTCATCGATTTAGATCGTAGCGTACAAAAAATAGACCAAGCTGAAACTCTATCACAGTACCAAAATACAGAAAAGATTCGATACGAGTTGTCATTGTTAAATGAATGTTTTTACTACTGGGACAACTGCGCACAACAGCTCGGTCACAATCGTATTTTCGAAGGTAACCGACACACATTATTTTGCGAACTTCTAAACTGGTGTACACTACTCACGCGACCTAGACCGATTCGCCGGCTCTTTTTTTTTTCTCTCGTTATACGATTCCGCCGTAATGTATGTGTATATGTGGGTTAAATTCTTCATCCAGCAGTAATACACTACCTGTATACACGATATTCATACATTGAATAATATGTACAACAACAATAATACGAGCCGTGTGTGTACGAAAAACCGAACAATGGATATTTTTGACGTCCAGTCAAGAGTGTCGCGGCATATATACATGTATATATTGGTTGCACCGAGGCGCAGGACATTTTTTTTCCGATTTTTCTTCTCGTTCCTTTATATATACACGTATATTATAGGACAGACGCGGGGTACTACGAGGATTATTTATGGTTGTATGATTTGCTATTTATTGCGGTTTATCGGAAAAGACCGAGCGTTCAATCTTCTCTTTTGCCGCCCCGTCGTCGTGATACCTATCTATGTACGTATATCCGCACGATAATATATATAGGGCACACACGCACAAGGGCATAAAAAAAAAAAACGCCCTTTAATTTATGTGTCTCCGGGGGATGAGAAGATGAAGTAGTATAGAAGAAATCGCGCCGTCGCAACGTAACAAAATCGGACCACCGGTTTTCACTTTGACCTCTCTAACGAACGTATCGGAAAAAAAAAATACACAAAACGATAGTAGTAATATATATAAAAAGCTCGGGCGAGCGCGTATCGATCGCAAAAGTTTTCCCCCGCGGCAATGCAAATCCGCCGCGAGAACGCAGCGCGGCGATCTGCACCGGAACACACATTTCCTCCCCCGAGCATCTTTTTCACACTCATTTCGCATTCGGCCGAATATTGCGCGATCCAGAAACGTTATATATATATATATTGTATACGTCGTACAGGAGACCGCCCCTGTTCACTCATCAATACCCGCTGAGTTTAGAGACTTTTTTGTACGGAGGTTCCGATGTAGTGGTGCGCCAAGAAAGCAACCCTCGACATCTACGGGGGAGCAGAGGGTGTGAAAATGGGGTCCAACATTTGTTATACGTCGATCGATGCTCCACACCGCTTTGGGTCTAGAGACATGAAATTTTGCACACACACACAGAGTGGTTTCTTATACAACACCTCTGACACGGATCATCTCAATCGCATTTTCGGTTTGAACTCCGACACGGCGTGTCGACACGCCGGACGGACGTGTATACACACGTTCGCCGTAATCAAAGTGAAATTATCAGTAGCTTGTGTATATGTGAAAAATCAGTTGTGCCAAGAAAATCGACAACGGAGAGAGCCGTTATATTAGAAGCACGTGATATACGCGCGGTGGAACGAATAAAAAGTTATGTACACGGATGTATTCGGAGATTCGGAAGAGGAGTTTCTAGGGATGTTTTAAAGAGGGCGTTTATGTGAAAAAATAGGTGCCAAAAACGTACACGGCCGTACACGGAGACTCTACGTGTCGACATGGAGCGTGCGCGCGGAACAGAAATTTAAACAGCTTAAAACCCCTTTTCAAGCTGTAGAAACGGACGGAGTCACCAAAGAGATTCGATGTTCATGATGTTTGCGAACGGTGTAGTTTTGACGGGAGACCAACAGGCTGGACGGAGATTAGCTATTGAGGCGGATTGAAGACGAGTGTAACACACGCGGTGTATGGTTTTGGCGAAGGAGACCCCCGCAGGAGGTTGACGATATACAGAAGAGTATGCAGACGACAATCGGCGGTGACGGGCCATACATGTGATGAAATCCGTAGGATCAATCAAGTGCGTTCGGATGGAATGGACATCGGCGTGTCTGGTGTTTTGTGTGCGATAGAAGAATTCCAATACGGCTAAAGGGTATAATACAGTTCTACGGGAGCGCGCGATGGAATGATAATGAATAGGATTTAGCTGATACTGAGATGGTCAGGACGTGTATGAGCTGGAAACTGAAGCGGTGTAAAAGCTATGAAGATGAATGTTGAAGAAGGAAGCGACGAGGACGATTGAAAATGATATAAAAGTGCGGCAAGACCCCAAATGTTATACGGAGGCGGGCGAAGAAGAAGATGTTTATAACATACGAATACGACTCGCCAAATACCTGAGCACTTCCGGGTTCTCAAAGTAAACCGAATAATTTTTTTTTACGCTCGATTTTCGAACAACGCGACAATATCGTAGTGTATTGATTGAAATTCTACACGAATCTGTTCGCAGGCGACGCTTTTGTGAACCCGTAAAATACACCGTTTCGGGATGGCCACCGCTGTAACCGTGTGAACGTTTTCCCACACACTCTATCGAACTCGCATTGACAGCGTGTGAGCACCGCGAATGTGTGGGTATAGGAGAGAAACAACGATAGCACCAAATCGTGGAAATCAATCACGGCCTATATAAAACATGCCCTGTTTGTTCCACGGACAAAAAAAAACTCCGATCCATCCGGCTTAGGCACAACGACGACTTTTAATTACTCTGTCCCTCTGAGCGCGGTCCGTTCTTTATATAATACGTCCGTAAGACCGTTTTACCCCTATTGCAAAGCTAGTGTATTGTTCACTCTCCGCGCTCTCCTCGAAACTCGAGTTTCCGACGCCATTATCGTAATAATTGGTCGTAGAGACGAATTTTTTTTGTTTTTCACTCCACCACCCCACGATTCTGCGCCCCTCGTTTTCAAGACGCGGCTGCAGCCGAGGGAAGATTTATACGACACGCTTAGGCTGCTGTCGGGCGCAGAGTCACACAGAGCTCGGGGCCGTTATAAATCACGGTCGTGTTATAATAACACTTATCGCGTGTGTATAATATACACGTCGGCACAGCTCCATCCGAATCGTTCCCTATATATTTTACCGTTGTTATTATACGTAAATAAAATGGTGTTGCGCGATACTCGTGTCCCCACGGCGAGAAACGTCGTAAAAATATAATAGAAATATTTTGTGACTCGCAGCAATACCGGTGCAGTAAAATAAGTAAGTAGTCGACCGTGAAACGGCCGCGTTATAAACGACGTACCCACCCGCCCGGGGGCACAAAATGCTAAACGAAAATTTAGATATTTTCGTTAAATCTGTACGTCTAGGATGATGTCGAGTTTAGAAAAAATAACGATATTTACATTTTTTCCCGAGGATTTCAAGAAGAACACGAGGTACAACTGGAGGAAAGACGACGTTCGTTTAAGTATCGCGCGGTTCAGGACGAACGAAACCTGTGCTAAAATATTTTAATGTTACACGGTGTTCCCAAGCAGTTATCATCTCGGAAAATATTGAAAATCGTGGAAAAAGAAAAAAAAATGTCGTATGAAATCTCGTTTTGTTTTTTTTGTGGTACATAATCAATAATAACAAATCGAAATTTCATTTTTCGTTTTGAGTTTTTCATAACAAATTTTAACGAATCGAGGATTATTATTTTTTTTGTGAACCTACACAATTTTCTAGAGAAAACACTACAAGTTGAAGAGGTTTCTAAAATGTACATACTGTTGTTTTAGTTTGCAAATAATATTTAGGTCAACGCGATTACTGGGTAGTTTCCAATAAATTGACGCATCGTAAGATAACACAACTCCAGACTATATGTTTTTAAAATAAAAAACACCAATGAACATAAAAAAATTAAGATTATTTCAGGCCGCACAAAACGTTTTATATCAAAACGTTTTTGCCGTTTTCGATACTTTCCGAGATAATCGCTGTAACGTCTCTAACTTGGAACAGTATAGAACACCAATAAAATGATGATTACAAAAAGAGATTTAACAACATCGTTGCCCTTAATCAAGTATATAAGCATCCGTACGAAGAATATCGGTAATAAATTATAACGAAATAGTCAACGGCGAATGTATAATTTTGTACCTAATAAAATACCACGTTTGTTTAATATATTTCGTTCTCCGAGCGATATAAACTTAAATACGTCGACTATGTTTTTTCTTCTTAATAAAAACGTAAATAACGTAATATAATTTAAATACGCAAACTTACGCGGTAGTAATGTAGTATCATTTCGTTGCGTTTTACGGGATAAAAAATCGCACCATATCACAGGCAGTGGAAACTTACAATTAAAAACGAACGGATGCATCGTATTGTTTATTTTGTCATCATAAATAACGCTCGAGAAAATTGACTGCGTGCTTTTTTCATATTGTATTTTCCGCGTAAACTCCAAAAACAAACAGCGAAAATAAATCGCTTCCGGGGCTCTCTGAACTCAGTTTTGATCATATTGAAACCGTACTCGGAAACAATACTGACTCACCGACCTATCGTGTTTATATAAAAAAAAAAACAGAAAGATATTTCGTTTTTTTTAAACTAAACGGTCAAAACACAATTGGATGAAGATCACTTTTTTGTTACTTAACCAGGCAAAACGGCAACCATTTTTCTTTTTGACTATTTTGTTTAGAATCGTACAAATTTTTGTAATATTATTTCACTTAAATGTCGTAAATTGTATTGTTTTTTTTTTTTTATATATACCTAAAGAAATTCATAAACACACACACACATACGTGGTCGATCGTACAGCAAAAGTGTACAATACGTGATTAGACAAAATTCTTTTATACAACAATCTTGTCATACCTCGTCATACACTCGAGTGCAACACAGTATTTTTTCGGCCAAAGTTTTCGAAAAATCGAAATGTTTTCAAAATATTTATTTCAAATTTCGTCGTTCGTATAAAATAAGAATTAAAAAATGCTGAGGCTTCGTGACGAGTTCAAATCAGTAAGGCTTATCGTCAGATCGATCGCGGTACCTCGGGGCGACGTCCTTGGCGATTTGCGACGGAAACACAAATTCACGTTCGCTTCGATGTTAAATCTAATACAATAATTTTCATATTTTTTCTTTTTATGAATAAATTGCAAACTGGTATCTTTTTCGCCGGTAAAAAAGTTTATTATTGTTGTTGCTCTTTACTATACACTGCGTCGAACGAAAACATTTACGCATTTTTTATACAAATCACTTTAAAGTGTAAGCCCCGTTACATTTAGAGTGACGAAGACGACAATAGCTGCACGTTTAATGTTTATGAATGGCACCGTAACGACGTATTTTTTTTTTTTTAGATTTTATACAATAAAAGGTGTACCGAAAAACAAGCTGTTCGTCGTTATACTTGCCGCAGCGCAGAGTAAATCGACAGATATTATTATGGTTCGTTCGTGACCGTCTACTATTAGGTTTCGAAGCACGCGATTCACGAATAAACTAGATTTACCTATATATATATATGTTATACGTTTCGCCTCGTGGCTTTTCGATAAAAAACAAAGATGTCGGAACGATGGCGCGAGAGAAGAAAAAAGAAACAACGTTCGTATGAACGAGTTAAAACGAGTAAAAAAAATCGAGCTAATTTTACTCGACAGTTTCAAAGAAAGAACCTATACGTACGTTAAATAACGTCTTATTTTTCGTTCAATCGATTTTGAATCGTTTCGATCAACGGTTAGTTTCCATAATAACACACAATGGTCGTACGGACAATATCGAGGCTACAAAAAAAAAAAAAAAAAATTGTTGTGAAGTGTTGATTTTTCCATTGTTTTCAACACGATACACGTCATATTATTAATTTAAACATATTTAACTCAAGCCTCTGTTATAACCGGGTTAAGATTCGATTTTTACGTTTATAGGATCACGATTACAGAGACATGTTAAATAAGAATAAATTAGAATAAAAAAGAACTCTTATTACGTGCATTTCTACATGTATAGTTCATAATTGTTTTAAAGAAATTGTTCATATGAAAACACTTAAATTGGGGGGTTTTTTATTATGATCTCGGGGGGTCTTCTACGGGAAATCCATGGTGAGTGGGTGGTAATCAAAAATTTTGGCCTTTTGAACAATTTTGGAATTCGTGACGAATGTAACGTATCGCCACTGTCATCTGCGAGTGCACTGCGGGTGTGTCTCGCCGAGTGTGTCCCAGTGAATAACATTTTTAAACAACTTTTTACACGTGAAACATTTTCAAAATCTATTTTCGAAAAACTACAGCTATTTTAATTAGTCACTTTTGGTTTTTCAGTAAATTCAAAACGGTCACTTTACAATCTTTCATAAAATTCTCATACCGAAAAACTTCCACAGTGGTTTATTATCCGAATTCGACAAAACTGTTATTAAAACACCTTTACAACTGTGGTGCTGTACAACGTACCGACACGACGCTCGTTGCAGGCAACAAACAGCTATTTAGTATCAACCGAGCGGTTATCTTACAGAAAAAAAGTAGTTTACTTTAATCCACAACCTAAATGTTTCGTCACGCTGTACTCGATTGACGACTTTTCGGATCTACGTGTAAAATGTCGCGGGCTGTTGGATTTTTCTACGATTTTATCGTTATTTCGAGTGAAAAAAATAAATAGAAAAAAAGTTATCCGCGGGGACTTTAGTCGACGAATTCATCGAAGCCTGATAAACCAAACGGACAGTAACGATTATCAAATATTTCAATCTCGGATATACATCGACCGGATTTTCGCGAACGGAAAAACGCGTCCGCGGTTTTATTAACGAACCGTAATCGGTCATCTCGTGCGTACGGTGCTTAGCAAAAACCGCATACAAATCGGGTGCACACCACGTCGGTTTGGCCCGTTCGAATTCTCCGTACGTTGTACTATTATCTTTCCTCCTTTCGCCGCTCTCACAATGCTCGCGAACCATATACACACGATCCCCGGACGGATTAATCAAAAAAAGAGAGAAAAAACTATACACACAGTGACCCATCGGATGTTTTTACTGCGTTCCCGCGGCGACCATTCGGAGGGTTTGTTGTTGTATATAAATATGACGGTTCGAATTACGTTTTATGGGCGGCAGCAAAAAAAATATTAACTTATCGCTACCCATTTCGCTGACGAACGTACGAACGATAATGCCGTTCAATCACATCTGAAAAGTGATTTTTCTTGTACCGACCGGACAGCGAAATGTCCAAAAAAAATTTTACCGAATATAGCTGCACCGCCGGCTAATTTTCGGATCGCGGTTGATTTCGTGTACTTCGTGATTGGGCTTGACGAAATAAAACAATAAAGTGAGCAGTGTCGGTTTCAAAGTCGCGGTTTATCCGTATTGTTTAAAATCCGAAAGCAACGATATAATGAATATCTCCTATTATATACGAAAAAAATTCTGTAATACCTAACAAAAACTTTAGTTGTTATAACGTGTTAAATTGATTTGGTACATAAAAGTTCGAAAACGACGTGGAATAATTTTTTTCGACGACAGTTTAACTTGTTCACGATTCCGCCATTGTCGTCGTTTTCGGCACGCAACTCGGAAAATAATCAAAAAAATGCTTGAAAAACAAACTAAAAATTTTTAGGCCGAAATCTCAACTTTTACGTGCTATTCTACGTAACGATTGGAGCACTCCTTCTACCCGGAAACGTTTACATTACAGACCAGAAGATTTCAAAATTTTCGGTTTTTTTTTTGTTTTTTTAGGTAAAACTCAAAAAAGAAACAAAATATAAAAAAAAAGCTTGAACCGAAGTACCACCGGTGTTCATAAACATTTAAATAAAAGTTATTGGCATTGAAATTCCTTCTATGCGAAAATCTGTTGACAGAAATACGAAAAGAAACGTCATTGTAAAAACACGACAGATTCGCCGCTCAGAATCCAAAAACCCGATTGTTTTAAAACGGACCGTCTTTTAATTTTGAATAACGTTTCTCTTACACGCCGCAATCGGTTCCGAACATATTGCAGTATTATGACCCTTCGGTAACCGAATAACGATAGTGCACATAAATCACTGACGCGATTGGGACTTTCTTTCAAAAACTTTTGAAACAAGAAACTCGAATGGAACAATTGAATTATACTTTCCTTACGTATGGCTACTATGTTAAGTGATTTTTATCAACGCGACAGATATTTTTTACAAAAATGGACAGTGCGCTGTGAATAAACGGACCAATAAATTGTAATGTGTATCGTTCACAGCGTTTTCACAATTTTATTGAATTATGCGTAAACCGAAGAAGAAAAAAATGAGTTTCATTGATACAGGGGGATTTTTTTTTCATGTTCATTAAAACAAAGTGAAAAATGTGAGCTTTTTCAACTTAACTTTGGCACTACAGTGCGTACGCGTATACTACAAATACAAATTAAACTCACGCCAATTGTAATATTTGTTCGGATTATAAAAAATATCTAGGTGAAAACAATGTTTATTGTGCGCTATAATCGATTGAATTTGAAGAACTATTAAAGCGCAGCGAAATACTGTTTTTACAAGGATTTTTTTTTTTTTCGGTAATCAACTTTGAGGGTACGAAAAATGCTCAGATTTTTTAAGTCAGAACCTCTAACGAAAGGTCAATGAACTCTAATGTAACGATTAAGGGTGTGAAATTTGAAAGTCCCTAATTTAATAAGTCGTAAGACTAAGAAGAAAATCGGGAGAAGAATACGGCAAACGTGTTTTTGACGTATCGATTTAGTTTTAGGGCCACAACATGCAAAATCATGATAGGAACAAGCTGAAACTTGTACATAATATTAATATAGGTAAGATACGGGATTGATAAAAGTTTCGATAATTTTTGAAAATTATCGAAGAATTAACCAGGACGACGAAGATTGCCTTCAGATATTAAATAATAATACGTCTGAACCACAACTTCCAAAACAGCGACCCGCTCAAATTTGTCAAATTTACAAATACAAGTTATACACACACACAACCACACTTACCTATATGTATGTTATAACGTTATATATATTGATTAATACTTTTTAGGACAGTACCGCGATACGCGTCATTAGTCATGGTGCCACAGTCAAGTACATTTAAAGCTCGTTAATCTGAAAATATTTATCGAAAAAGTTTTTTCGAATCGTATACATATTTCCGTTTCATAAGTTTTACACATTAATAATAATATATTATATTTTGAGCTGCAGCTGTGTTTGAGGTTCGACAAATTATTCTCGGGAAGTTTCAAGTTTTCCGCGTATAACTATAAATACGATATCGAAATTTTTTTTTCGCGCATTGTTTTCAAACGATAAGCTATATTCCCCGCTTCGGGTGATCGGTTTTCCACTACATTTTTTTTAAGAATTCTCTTTGAAAAGTGCTAACTCAAAATAATGCGTTCATGTTTTATCGATTGCACGACAGTGGTACGAATACAGTTGTAAGTTGTTAGATCTGGTATGAGAATTATGCAAAAATGAGCTTGTGTTGGCGATCGAAAGGTGAAATTTTTAAAAAAAAAATACACAGTTTTACAGTGAAATTTTTACCAATACGTATTTCTGATTTTTTTTACGCGTTTCGTGTTTTGGCATATTAAATCACTGATTGGTAAAACGAGTTTATTTATTATTGTTTTGATATCAGCGTGAATCGACAAATTCTGTTGAATACGCTTACTACTGTAAAAAAAAAATATACATAGAATTACAAAGACATTGGTTTTTGAGTAAGTATATGGAATATAAACGTGATATGAATTGCATCGTTTTTGTCGAGACCGTTTCCAAATAAAAAGAATTATCAACAAAACCGTACACACCGCTTTCGATAAAAAACGAAATCGCATTCGGGTTGTTTCGACAGTCTTTGTTTTTTACTTCGAGTAAAGTGTTTACCGCCAGTCTGGCCGACATGAAAAATATAAATTTATTACGAACAAGAAACGTTTTTTTTTTACTACAAACTACAAAATAACGCAAAGCATACGTTATAGCCAGTTTTTTACATTAATACGTTTTTTTGTTTTCCTTCATTGTCTGGGGGTGAAAAAAAAAAACCCGTGCGTTACTACACGTTATTAAAACGCGCACCGTTGTTCGGCGCACGTAAATGGCGCTAAAAAAACTCGAAAATTTAACCGTAGATTTCATACGGCGGTCGGTCGTCTCGACGTACGCGAGGAAATAAAAATGAAGAAAAAGAAACACCACTTCGCAGTACTAAAAACGTTTCAAATCGAAAGTATCAATGATTTTCTTTCGCAATAAATTACAACACTTTTATTTACCGCGACAACGTGTAAATCTTTTTATCCGTGCCGCGCTCAGTCACTGCGACGGTCAAATAAATATATAGAAATCGAAGAACGCGTATAAACTTTTGGCCGTTTTACTCGAATAACGAAAAAAATCCTTCCTCCGAAATTCCTCATTACTCTCGCCGTTATGGACGTGTCCGTTTCGGCGGGGTCCGTCGCTAAAAAAAAGCGCCCATGGAATCACAAAGGAACCCGTCCGCGCAGGGTTTCGAGACGCGCGAATGAAAAACACAATATCGGTTAGGTCGAATCGCTTTGACGTCGTAATATATACGTATATCGTTGTTATATTATTATGTTTTTTCCCCCCGGGGCGAGAAATTCGCGATAATTTTCGCGCGCGCACACACAATAACCGAAAATATACCCGAATGTTGGGTGAAAAAGGTCAGATTCAATAGCTGTGCGACGTAATTATGATACGGCGACGACAGTAGTAATAATAATAACGGGAGGTCGTCGTGTGCCGATCGACATAAAAGTCCTTTGGCGTATAAAATTTCCTCCTCGTCTCGCGCGCACTGTACGACCCTGCACTCCGGTCCCATTGTCTCAAAAGTCGAGCGCAGAACCCCGCGGCTTTTACAGGATCGTTTTTCTTCGCCGACGACGACGTCCCTTCCTCGGCGCCCGCGCACCACACTTTTGCGCACCCCGTACCGTTGAAAATGTCACTGAGCGCTTCGAGGGTGTAATTTTGCTTTTGTATGTGTATACCACGAGCGGTTGTCGCGGTTTCCCAGAACCGCCATCGCTCGATATTGGCCGGAGGGTCCTTGTTCGATGGAAAAAAAAACAACAAAATCCCCCAGAGCAACACGGTAAATACCGGAATCTTTTTTTCTCTTTTGCAAACGTCCCCCGCGTCAGAGATCCCGACGCGCGGTGTGTCCGAGAGGAGGACCGTCTGTATATGTGTGCTAAAATCGGAGACTCGACCGCGGCGCGAATGGTGGACGAAAATCGGCACCCAAAAGCGTTGGCTCTGGAAAAATCCGTCGGTTCGTAGAATTCTAAAAAAAAACGCACGTGTTTCGACCGACACGAGTGCGTAAAACGTGAAATTACACGACAAACGTAGTGCGTTTTGCCGGCCGCGACGTTTCATCAAATTACGCGCGAATTCCAGCGAACGTTTTTCTCGGGAACCCTACCGATTTCCGTCCGTCCACCGCAGTCGAGTCTCTATAACAGTCTCGTGAAACGGTCGCCGATAAGACGAGGATAGAAGAAAGCGCAAAACAAACACGCGTCACCACACTGATTATTCGCAAACACCGAGTCGACGATTTCACTGATTGTCACACCCCTCAACAACAAGATCTACAACGATAACTATTTTATAGCCGTTATAGACGCATCCGGATTTCTCCAGCACGTCCTGAGGTGCGTACCACCAACAGCCCGAAATTTAAAACGTCCTCGAAGACGTCGTTGTTGACTGCACTGACGACACCGCACGCCGTTTTCGACGCGGCAGCTGCTGCTGATGTTCTACGTGAGAGACGGTGACGCGCGTTTTCACCGCTTTGAATTTGGATGCGGTTTAAAAATAATAAAATTTATTTCAATATAACATCTGTACCGTTATTTAAACTCGACCGCGTCTGTGCTTTCGCGTAAACAAATAATTGTTCGAAATACAAAAAAAAACGTCGATCGTACTACGCGAGAATAGTAAAAAGTTGTTATTAGATTAGAGATTATCGCGTTTTCGGTGACTATCAGCTAACGTTGAAAATATTTATTTCAATCCGAGTTTTCGAAATGACTCAGTAGTTAGATACACCTCTGAATCATTCATACGATATAGCAGCGCGATTCGAAATGTAGTAAAAAAAAAAAATGCAAGTTGTATCCGTACAGTTTTAAGCGAAATCGGCCCAAACCGCCGACCACCGCGATTGCATACAACTCGATTTCGGACGATGAAATCCATTAATCAGTGGCAAACACAAGGGGGTGGGGTTAGGGGTTCCGTAATGCATTATAAAGTACCTTCAAAACTATATACGAGTTTCAATTTAAAATCTTAATGTTTTCCCTACCCGAGACGTTTTCCTGAGTTCGTCGGAACTTCGGTTAGCATAGACGCGGCTGAACAGGCCTTAAACTGTCATGTATTCTATAAATTACGGTATCGAAATCGGTGTAAACGTAGCTAAAATACGTGTTGGTTTTTAGTTCTGCGACGATACGGCGACGAAAGACACGTCGAGATGAAATAGTGTACACGATATTACTCTGTCCGGCACAACGTTGTCGAATATTCACGAACGTCTCATTCGAGTCGAAGAATTTCGGATGTATTTTTTTTCTATGAAAAGATTGTGGATCCGAAACGAACGGTTTTCGACTATATAATATACGTACCAGAGCCGTACACGCGCGGTTTATCAACGTGTGTCTCATAAAAGATTACACATTTTCGGTTCACAGTACGAACACACGGCGACAAACTGTCGAATTTCTATTCTCGAGCAGCGTTTTCGCGCTCGGCGAGTCTGCGGCTTCGCGGGAACTTCCGGCCGTCCTCGAACGCACGAGCGCTCTTAAAATCGCGTCTCTTAACGTTATCTATCTGCAGGCGGAAACTTTTCGCGCATGCGGTTTTCTCCGCTCCTTTTGTTCCCGAAATTTGTGTGCGAGCGCCGATTCTCGACAAAAACAACGGGCCCGTCAGCGAAAAACTTTTACAATATTAGTGAAAATCGTACCCTTTTTGTTGCGGGTATATTTATATCGCGTTTCGCAGACGGCACGTGTGTAAGGGCCCGCGGATTTCTACGGAAAAACCGTGATTGCCGTGCGTGTTTTTGACCGGTGTTTCTCACAGCCGTTCTATACAGCCGCTCACCCCTGTAAGCTGACGATTTGGGAGGAATAAAAAAAAAGAATCGACCTATCATGTTTTCGTACTACTTCGAAATCATAATGATATTGTACTGGACCTCGTTTTCTCAAAAATCTCAGAATTCGGTACCAGAGTTTTTCAAAAAATCGATTTTACGAGGCGCGCGAGAGCTGTTTCTGCGGTCGAGGGGGGAAAAAAATTCACACCACGCGCGCCCGCCGTTCGGTAGGTATACGAGTAACGATACCTCGAAATTCAAATCGATTTAGAATGTGTTTTTGTTGTTACTCGGAATGTACGTGCGTCGTTTAGAAATTTTAGCAAACGTCGCTTTGCAAGTACGCTTAAAAAGGGTAAAAAACCTGTTGTGTCGCGCCATAATTTTAAAATTGCTCGCCGCCCACCCACCCAACAACTAGAAAAACCACTGATTAATCCGAGTATATGCACGTCTTGTCCCGTGGTTTATTATAATAAATTGACCGCTCGTTCAGATCGTACAGATCGTCCGCGGCGCGTACGGGGGACGACACACACGCGTACTGCACGAATGAAATAAATTACAGCCGCGCGAGTAATTGGAATTCATAAATTATTAAACAAACATAGCGGCGAGGAGTAAACGAGCCGGACTGGACTATAAAAAAACGTACGAAACACGAGTGTTGCAGCAGCAGTTGCATCGCGATTTGCATTTCTACACAAACGCATAACGTAGATAATAAAATTTTAACCAAAGGGGGAGAACGATTTTACGTCGATTTTTTTCCATTTCAGACTTTTTTCCCCGAATCGCGTTACGATCGCGGAGATTTTTTGTGTTCGTTTTCGGCGCGCGTAACTCGGAAAACAATCAAAATATCAACAAACGCTTAGAAATTTTAAATCCCAACTATTATGTGGCGTTCGACGTAACGGTCGGAGCGCTCTTTCTGCCCGAAAACAAACTTGAAAGTTTTCGTCGTTTTCGATTTTTTTTTCGCGCATTCTGGAGTAAAACTCGAAAAGTAAGCAAAATTCAGAAGAAGAATAAAAAAAAGCTCAAACCGAAATTCCGCCGGAGAACTTCTAGAAAAGATACTGACTTTGAAAATCGGAGCATTCCTTCTGTAGTTGTTGACCGGAAAAAAGGAAGAATCGTAAGAACAACGCGTTCTTCGCTGCTCGTCGCTCAGAACCCATCGCGATCGGTATTTACCCTATCGAAATGTTTGGAGAACAAAAAAGTTCTGGACGCAGTTTCGGGAATGATTAAAAAGCGTATTTTAGCGCTGGTATCACTGTTCTCGATACGTTACTACGAACCGGCGTTTTCTCGTGTCGATTAAAAGTAACGAAAAAAAAATTCTGTAAAGCTTCTGAAAGTGCGCCCCGTCCTCATGTATTTTAGTCCAAAATTGTGTCTAGCGAGTTCCACATCGCAGTACGTCCAAAAGCGTATAGGCCAAAAAACTTCAACGTCAAATTTCCTCGCTATTTCTTTTGTTCTCTTTCCTTTTTCGTTATCGTAACAAACATCCTTTATTACACGCAATTCAAAATTGTTTTTTTCTTTTCTTAATTATTACAGTAGTAATATGTTACACAACGCGCCGTTTACAAAAAGTAACAATCAACTAAATGATCTAACGAATAAGATCAGTTTCTAAAAACGTTTTATATATTATTCAACTATCGACTCACCAACAGGACTCTCCTGGTTCCAATACGAATCGTCCAGCGTATAGTCAGCTTCTGAAACACAATTAAAATCATGTATGTAAATACATAGTTGTGGCACGAACAACATTCGTTTTGCACGTTATTACATGTTGTAATCACACCTTGTAGTAACAACTCTTAAGGGCGACAAAAACAAAAACATTTTGTCCAAAATATATTTAACACAAAAACTGAGAAAATGTGTTCGATACGCGAGACGAGGATTTATATTTTCGTACAGGCGAATATTGCATGAATAATTTATGAACACCGATCTCGTAAAATGTTAACCGCAAGTACCCACAGAAATCTACGGTGTGACGAGTACAAAACACAAAAATCGTGGTCCAGATCGACGGAACATCGGCCAAAAGTTGAACATAATTTTACTGTGATATTTACTAATCCAAAAATAGCGAATATTTTACGCTAACGTGTTCTCCGCGTCAATATTTTCTCCACAAAAATCTGCGACGATGCAGACGAAAATAGTCTAAGAATCGAACGCGTTTTTATTTGTATGTCGTATACAAAACAATTACAATGATTACATAATCAGAAAACGTAACTTTTTTTTTTCAATAACTGACCGTCGAATTTCGTTAGATTCGTTGTACGGAACGCAGTTTATTATATTTATTTTAAAGCGTATAACAAAAATAAAAACGAACGCGGAGCTGTAATTTTTCTCAAACAAATTATATCGTTAATATATCACTAACCTTATCGCGATTATTTTTTTTCGGAACAAATAAATCTCGTATAGGAAAACTTTATGACGCGAAGAACTGTTGTTTTTCATATCCAAACTGTACGCGATTTTTCCGTTGTAAACGATTATTTTAACAAAACCAAACACGTATATCCCTTCATGTACACGTAATATAAGCGAATAAGGTTACTAACAGTGTTATCGATTGAGTTTTTGCTTAACCTTAAAAAGTTATAGGAACATCGACGTTTTCACAGTAATTTTTCGTATCCATGAGAATTTCTTATACTTAATAAATATTCGAAGTCCTCGAATATCGCACGGTACGTATACCGAACTAACTAAGAAAGTTTAGACGATTTTTTTTTTACCATTGAATTCGGAAAATTCACAAGATTCCTTAAAATTTTACACAATATACTATTCGCGCGCAACGTCGGCCGTGCGAAAATCCCGGGGGTCGGCGCAACATTACGCGCGTGATTCGCGCGACGTTCAATTATTTAAAACGAAGCGAAAAATAAAGACCATTTGTTTGCGTTTCAATCGGTTGTGAACGTCGGACGGGCGCGAAAAACGTGCCGGAAGCAATATAACTGTATTACGTACGTACGGGGAGAGAACAAAAAAAAAAAGGAGAAAAAAAGCCCGAACGACACGCGCGCGAGCAAACGTCGAGACGATTTCTTCGCCTTTATTCCACAGCGTTTTTGCATGTTTTTTATTTTGTCCAGCAAACCCGTTTCTCGTCGGACGATTGTTTTTTTTTTCAAAAAGCGTATTCAACAATATGACCGCGAAAATCGATTCTCGTCGTAATCCTGCGCCGGTCTCTCGAGGCTTTTACCGTTTCAACAACCGCATTAGTTTTCATTGAATATTTGTGATCAGCACCGTTGGAATCTTCGTACAACTAATAGATATTACACTACACAATGTCTCCTTCCAAAATGACTTTGGAGGAAGAGGCAAATGATGGTTGACGGGACGAGGGGGAGCGACGACAATAAGCGGTGATGGTATAGGCGAAATCTTTAGGATCATTTGTACAAAAAGAGACGGAGGCTTTGGCATGGCGGTAAAACATAGGATTAGGTGCGGCGGTTGGATGAAATGGAGGGAAAGCGTCGGGCGTTTTATGTGTGATAAGAGAATAATTCCGATGAGGCTGAAAGGTAAATTTTACAGGAGTGTAGTGAGACCAACTTTGCTCGATAGGAAAATAAAACAGAGTATGATTGCTGTGGAAACGAGAATGCTTAGACGGATGAGTGGAGTGACCAGAGAAGATAGATAGAATAAGGGACGAATATGTAAGAGGTCGTATAGGTGGAAGCGTCGATAGTGGACGAGATGATAGAGAACAGACTGAGATGGTTTGGGCGTGTGATGAGGCGAGAGGAATCAAAAGCAGTAAGAGTAGTTATGAAAATGAACGGTTTAGAAAGGTTTGGAACCAAGGTGGCCGAAGGAGAAGAAAAAGACACTACGCAATCCGAAATGCCAGCCAACCCTGAGCTGTTGCCTACTCCACCGTGCGGAGGTTCGCTATTTTATTTTTTTTTTTTTTTTGCACCGTCGGTAGATATTTCTAAACAAAACCCTGCGCGAGCGACGGGCGGCTGTTGGTCCGGATTTTTTGCCCTCAAAAGCTTCCAGACGAGCTTAAGCTTAAACTCGCTAACGAGAAATAGGTATACTTACATCGGCCGAGTGTAATTCTTTTTTTACCATCGCTGTCCCGTCATCCGAATAAAAAACGTGCTCTGCATTTACAGGGTGCGGCGTAATGGAATCCCGCACTTTAAATATACGCACGAGCACGTATAATGGAACCGATAATTATTTCGCTGGGTCAGTGAACATAAATACAATAAGATTGACCGTAGTCTTCGCCATTCCGTGGTCCAGCGAACAACGCGGTTTCGTCATTACCGTCCGACTTTTATTTAAAATATTCAAATACACGACAATATTTTGCTGGTAAGTCGCAAGTAAGTTTTTACGAGACGAAAATGCCACTGTTGGCGGGTAAGAGATGGCTAGCGAATTGTCAAGGTGGACTTGCAAGTACTCGCGATTCCAAAGGGTACCGGTTTTGACTTTTTAGCGTCCAAGAGCTACGCGAAGTAGCGACACTCTTTTCGGCGATTCTTCGATTCTCGCTAAAATACAAACCAGCGAAATATTGGCGTAATACCTACATTTGAGAACATTTTGAACACGAGCGTTTCGTTATCGAGGCATTTTTCCAAGTGTGTGACTGCGACACAAAGAGCGTTTCGCACTCGGTTTGAAAGAGTACGAAAACGATGGTTTCAACGGATTATTACTACGGCTCGTTCGCGCTGTTTCGCAAGAATCGATTCCTGATGAGGAAAAAAATTAGACGCAGGACACACCGATTCGAGCCCGTGTTCCTTACGGGAACACTTCAGAGCCGATGTTTTCAAACACCGACCGAGAACCGTCGAAGGAATAAATGAGGATATCCGTCAAGAAATCTTCCGATCGATATTATGCCGTCGTTGGAAAGCCTTCGAGAACGGCTCCGCGCATACAAGTTCGTCAAGTCGTTTAATATTTTTAAAATAAAACATTTTTTTCTTTTTTATAATATCATACACTTTCTGTAAATAGTTTTTTTTTTCTTGTCCACGTTTTATACTGTTTTTTTTTTTTACATTCGGGAAACGTCCATTACACGACGCACCCTGTATTTACGGTCACGTGAAATCCGTCATTGTTTATTCAACGGATTTCGTCCGATCTCGTTACGCATAAACTCGCGAGTGTCGTTTGTACAAAAAAAAAAAAATAATGTTTTTTCTCATTTTGTAATCTTTCGTCAAAGGTACGTACAACGCACATACGTATGTACATTTATAATTTATACTATTAAAATACGTCTGTTTCGCGTAAATCTCGTCGCTGTAAACATATATAGCGCATGAAACTATACGACGGCGGTTTAAAACGATATTGTTTCCGTATAAATTGTTCAAAATACGAGAGCGTATTGTATAGAATACTTACGGACATTTCGATATTTAATTTTTTTTTAAATGTATTGAAAAAACGTTTCCATCCGAATTGAGATTCATTACATTATACGCTCGAATGGACGGTCAAACAGTAAAATGTTCAGTCGTAACATTTCTAATAAAAATTATATCCGATTGCGGGCATATAATTATTATTATTATGATTGATTGTTGTATAGTACGCTTGTATCCGATTCATCGACAGATTTTCAGCAGACTATTAGCCGATGATGAAAAATGTTAACTGATGAGAAAAACACAATGATTTGTTCGTTAATTTTATTATTGTGGCGTAATTTACTATGGGTAAAAAGTGTGATATTCTTACGATAACAATCTAACGATATAGTTCACAAAAAGTAAATAACTAAATCGTGTTAAATACGAAGAACAAAACGGACAAACACCCGCTCCCAACACTGCGTCTCAAATAAAAAACGGTCGACAACTTAACGGCGAATAAAAACGCTGAATATAAATTATCCCGCCGAAAAAAAAGACATTTCAATAAATGCACGGAAGAAATGTAAAACGAAAAATATATTAAAAAAGTATAATAAAATCAATAACACGTTTTACGTACCAAATAAC
Organism: Hormaphis cornu; assembly: GCA_017140985.1. Taxonomy (NCBI): domain Eukaryota; kingdom Metazoa; phylum Arthropoda; class Insecta; order Hemiptera; family Hormaphididae; genus Hormaphis; species Hormaphis cornu. The sequence continues at coordinate 27,470,251 of CM029360.1, forward strand.
GAGAACTCAAAAGAAAAAACGTATTTATTAAATTGTTGCGACTTGAGAGTCGGAAAACGGTCGGATAAATTGACTATGCCTTTAATTTAATTCTGTGCGTTTTTACACATAAAACGCATACTATGGAAACAAATCCTTTAATTTCTTATCGCTTAAGACATATTTTTAAATTCGCAACATTTTTAAAAAATAAAGTATAAAGATTATTGTGTCATTAGCGTTCGGCTTAAAAAAGATTAAAGAATGACGTTTAAACCCCGTCACAACGAAACAAAAATATTACTAGAGCCGTTCATAAAAACCTTCGTAATTAGTTTAATTTAAAATAAACGAAAAATGAATTTCGATTCAATATAACAATATCTAAATACTGTCGTTGAGTTTTTTTTTTTTGAAATTTTGAATTTTGTTAAAAAAAAATATTCGTGAAATTTAATTTTCAGCAACGATGTAAATTTGAAACCCTAATAACTTAAAAAAATAAACAATTTTTAAAAATTGTCCAACGACAGTGTACCAAGCAATATGTATGGAATGTACGTTTAAAAGTTACAGACTTCTTACTACAAAACTCAAACTAGTGAGAAAGAACTAAAAACGCGAAATTTCGATTATATTAATAAACCGTTGTAACAGAATAAAAAATAAACAAAACATTTTTTAGGGCCATCGTAAGCCTGGTATTAACTATAGGTGTACACTCGACCAAACCATTTCAGAAAAAACAAAATAATAAGATATTCCCCTTTAATATCGAAACATGCGTGATAAATGAATAAAACGATAAAGCTATATCCGCTAGTTACTAGATTTCTAAGTAGGTAATTATTGTGATTTGTACACAACTAGTCATTATTGTACTACAGATATATTACTTTAACGTTGTTTTATAATGATAAAATCGTCGAAAACATTGTTGTCATATAATATTCTTTAATTAGGTAATCAACATCTTCCACCTATAGTACATTATCAAGTCACTTAACTAACAGTTGAATCGTTTCTTCTTCAAGCTTGCAAATAACTGGCGCTTAAAAACTCGTTAGACCGCATTATATTTTTATAAAAACGAAAAGATCCTCAAACACCCCTGGTCTGTAAAAATAGATTATAAATATCGTTTTTCTTAATTTTATACACGAATAAAAATGTCAACTTTAATTACTATTTTAATCATACCGAACACAAAGCACGCATTTGAAGTGGTTCAAAATTTAGTATGGCGAATTAAATTTTGTGATAACAAGGAATAATAAAATACAGCCACGTTAGTACGATGTGTTTTGGACGAAAATTCAATTAAATAGGACGTTATATTCCCGAAAATTTAACATAAAAACACGTTATAGGCGTGTAAAATTAGTCGATTTCAAGTAGAAAGAATATCAGTTTTTCATTTTAAATAGGAGATGTTCATTTATTATGTACCGTTATCAATGTTTTTACTACTGAATCCAACGGTTGTGAATAATTATTAAAAATAAAATACTCAAATAAATACAAACATATGAAATCATTAACATTTCGAAATCTCTTTAAAAGAAATATAAAAACGCTTTATTGTGTAGATAAAGTTATTGTCTAAAAAAAAATTAAAACAACAATACTATCATTCCAACCCGATACAAACAGAACAATTTCGTCCTTAAATACAACGTAAAAATAATTTTTAATTGAATGCTAAGTCTATATTTTTATACGCCTCGAAAGTATTAAATGTACACAATTCTCAAAATTTCCGTAAAATTGCGTTTAACGTCCGCTCAAGTAATATATTGTATATTATTATCCAGTGTTTATGTGTATATTCGTTTTCGTTACTGCATAAAAAGAGTTTCCGAAGTTTGAAAAACTGTTTTACAGTGAGTTAGTGGGCCAAGAAAAATGTGTACTATAGCTAAAAAACAATATTGTAGTACAGTCAATGGTGGAATAAAAAAATCTACAAAAATAAAATTTTTTTATAACCGAAACACCCAGAAACGAGATGTTCTGATGATCCGAATGTTTTGATTTTCTGTAACTATACGCTATACGCAAACTTGATAAACAGTCCCGCCGATTCACGTTACGGAAGTTTTGAATCGTACAGGCAAAGTATGGATCCTATCGTATTGGTATTTTTAGTTCAAAATTTGTGCCGACAAAATATTTCGAAAAATGCACGAGCGAAAATCATGTTTTCGTCGTTATGATTATTCAAACTCCGGTCAAACGTTTGTTCAAAAACAAAACCAACGAGGAACATAAATAGCCAACGGGCATACCTACGGCTCACTACGGTATATAAGGCCATATTATCGTTACAAAGGCCGTATAATACATTTTGACATTTTCCTGTCGGTATTTGTGTAAATTATAAATTAAAACGATATAACATCCGCCGGTTTCGACAACATACAAATAAAACTTTTGACGACACAATATTGTACACGATCGCTTAATCTCACTACTGCAGTGTTGACGAGTATAAATAAACGAATATAATTGTTAAAATGGTTTTAAAAATCACACTGCACGACTACACTAAAGCTATTTACAAAACATACTACAAATACTTTGATAACATTTTCGATAAAACGTATCGTTACAAACGTACATCGATCGATCCGTACCGTCAAACAAAAACATTAAAAAACGAACAATCCGATACACGTTTCGTACGAAAAAACACCGCGACGCGACATGAGTTCCGCGTGAAGTTTTTTTTAGTCGCGATACAAACTGCGGAAATCGTCGTCGTCGTCTTCGGTCGGCAGGAAAACAGCAAATTTTTTCCCGTCCGTGACGTGGCTTTTTCCGAGGGTTCGGTTTTACAATTCAAACGCTTTGCCGGGCAAACAACACGTACGGTAAAGCGTAGGAATTCTAAAACCGAACGCGACCCGGGCGCATCTCCTGTTTCTTCGCAAAAACAACAGTTTTTAGGTAATAAACGACATTCTGCGGTGAAAATCTCTTTTTTTTCCACACCTCCCCACGACGAAAAAGTGCACGTTTTATGTGCACACGCGGTTCAACGACGAGATATCTCGAATCTCTGACCGAGATCGCGACTTTTTTTTTTAACGCATTTTCGAATTGAAACGTTTGAATTTTTTAAAACGGTCGGACGTGTATTCCCGACAACGTGACTTCTGTATATTTCTCGCGTTCAGGCTGGCCCACCGTCACGAGGAAATTCCCCGACTTTTCCACGTTTTCCAGAAACTAGTGTGGCCACCCTGAAAAATCGATGCACGCGCCGATCCCCGTCGTCGTCCGCTTTATCTTCAATACGAAACCGCCGCAGAGAACCGCGCAGACCTATGTCACCTATGTCTATGTCACCGATCACGACCGAAACCGCGTACGAACGATATTATTCGACGTGTAAATAAAGTTTTTGTTTTTTTTAAACGCATTGAAACGGTTCAAATTTTTTAAACGATCGTCCGACAACGCGACTTCCGTACGGCGAGTTCGGCAAACTCAGTCGCCACCGTTGTCGGAGAACTCTCCCCGCGTTTTCTGGAAATAATCCTGAATCGTAAAAATCCCGTCGGTCGCACGCGCTACGTCTCGTATTTTTCTGCCGCGAAACCGCAGAGAAATCTATATCGGCGCGTGAGTTACGACCGAAATCGACCGAAACGTATCATCATTATTACCTGTCCTCCGATACCGCACTTCTCTAAAATATTACGTACAATATCATACGCAACCTTTCCCCTTCGCGTTTTGATCCTCGCCGGTAAATTATTAATAATAATAAATATCCTGTAATATATTTTCTCCGGTGGCGCCAACGTGACCGCCGCCGACGGCGAAAAAATATCATCGATAAAACAACGGCGGCGATCGGAGAAAACGAAAATGAAACGGACAAAGCGCGGAAAAAACGGCGGCGGTTTCTTATTGTAGTGCACACACACCGCGGCCGAGCGATTTTGAAGTTCACAGATTTTACAGTTCACAGATTTTACAGTTCACAGTTCCCCGGCACAGTTCCACCATTCGGCAATGTCGACATCGTTATCGGAGTCTTCGACGTTTTAATAAATTAGCCGCAGTTTAATTACCTCCTGTGAATAACGACAGACGCCCTAAAATCTCGTACGTTTTGTGATAATTTTCCGGAGAAGACTCTTCAGCGCCGGGAACAAAATCGAAAAATCGAAACCCGTAAAAACGCGTTTCTAACCATTTTAAAACAGATTTTAGCGTCGAAACTTTTGAAATTGAAAAAAAAAACGTTTCATTTCGATGTGTCCCCGAGACAGTCTGAAACACACACACACTCGTATAATAAGACCTTTTTTTTGGCATACACGACTTTGAACGGTTTCTTATACGATTATTATAATTGTTATTATTTTTCTAGTCATTACGACGCGTTTTTTTTTGGTCGGTATTATTTCGTTTAGTGATATTTTGAGATAAATATTACATTAGCAACAACATACGTTAATAAATTAAATTCGTGTGACATTATTCAACGGATCGATATGTTTTGTTACGAACGGAGATTGATTTTGGTTTAATTTCAGTCTAGCGTTCGTTCTCTGGAATCCGATAAATTGGGACGACGCTTTGTTGCCGTGAGATAAAAAATTGACGAATAGTGCTACGAATTTTTACCACATTATTGCGTTTAAAACGATTCTTGACTGGTACGTATCATATACTTTCTGCGTATATTTGTTATAAATACTTCAAAATCTGATTCGTCGGTTTTGCGGCTTCAATTCGTGTCGTCCACCCGGATAATTCGATTGGTGGTTTTTGACGATCTTTTCGTCGAGAACGGATTTGAAAAATTGCATTTTCGCGCGTTTTCCGACTCATTCGGGAGACCTCTATTGTCACCTAGTTTGTAATTAAAGTAATTTAATATAAACACACGTTTCAGACGACCCTGCACTCGTTCGAAATATATTTATACTATTTAAATAGTGTTTCCATTTCTTTTTACCGCGCGAAACGTCTGTTGGAACGAAGAAGAATACTGCAGTGATATTATTTGCGTAACGGGAAGTTTTAACGTAGATCAAAAGTGTATCATGATAATGAATCATTTTTCGTTTAAAAATTATAGATACATTCTTATATAAAGGTCACGTTGAGAATTCGACGGATTTAATCTTTGAAATGGTTTTGATTTCGTATCGGAAAAGAGAAATAAAGACGTTTTTGACATAAAAAACATTATATATGATACCCGTAAATAATTCAATAGCAATTCGGCCGAATCGCTTCGCTCCGCGCGTTCATCAAAACTCAAGAGTACCTAATATTAATTCCAAGTCGATAATATTATGAAAATATTCGAACGGACTCGTCCGGAAGTTCTAGTTTCCGACAGTGTATATGGTTATTATAGGTTTCGATAAAATACAACATGACTTAATAAATATATTTTGTGCACCACAATAGATGTCAAAACGATTTTCGTTTGATATCAAAACGTTTTATCTATACGATTACAAAACTTTCGACGAACGTACTATTTTAACGTATAATACTGTCCTAGAATTTTCGTCGTTTTGTCGAATACGCTGCTGCGGCGATAAGTGTTAAGATTGACCGTTCCGAATTTATAGTTTTTGTCGATCGAGAAGTCGGCAAACAACACAAGAACAGACTCGTTAAGCTCCAGAAACTATAAATGGCTATAACAATATACGTACTAGTGTTTACAGGCGTCGTGAATGCTTATAAAAAATTTATAGACGTCGACCGATCGACTGTGTCGTCAAACCCGGTACAATTTTCTACAAAAAAGTTTTCACGTAAATATGTGCTGTTTTTTTCCAAACAATCTTCGTAGTTTGTTTTTCGTATCGGACTATAGAGATTCAACACGAGACGACCAGTAGTACACAATAACAGTCCGATTACGTTAAATCGCGGAATTGAAAACAAGACAGAAGTGTTTTCGAGGGGAAAATGTTGTAATTTTAAGTGGCAATCTATGATTTCGCGATAATTTATCGTTCAACGCGATTGCGTATATTACGGTATTTATACGACATCTGACAACAGAAAAAGTAACGAGATTTCTCTTCATACTAGTCATACCTTTAATTGGTTTCATAACACTTTTATTCGCGAAAAATTTATCACGTTATTACCGTCCGGAAAACTACCTATTATACAATCAATCACAAAATTATTATGACGGATTGGCAAATATTGATCGATACGATTGGAGCATATATAGATAAATGTCGTTTTAAAAACACCGAATAAAATATCGGGATTTATCAATAAATAAACATCGAAGCGTTGACCACTATGCGATGGTTAAAACTATAATTATATTGTAGAACCTATAAAATGGTTTTTTTTTTTTAAATTATTTGTTTTCATTAAAATTCTAAAACGCGACACCGTTCGTGGTTACTTAGTATATAATACTGCGATGTGATATTCTCGAAACATTTTTCTTTTTTTTTCTGGAGTAAAATTGATCAAAATAAAAATAAATATCAGCGTACAAAACACTAGGTAAAATTACAACGAACAAATAAGTAATATAGAGACTAGAGACCATATTTACTAATAAATAATTACCAGGTGTTTTAGTCCAAAATAGTTCTTACTTTTTTAAAAATAATATCTCTATCGCTTACATAAAATAATTTTGCGTATCGTAATATTTTGTAAACGGACAAAATAAAGTAAAACAAAACAATTTTGATAAAAAAAAATTATAGATAATAGTGATTATATACTGGACTCAACTTATTTATTTAAATGGGCAATGAAAAAAAAACACCACATTTTTTTTTTGTTTTTAAGAATATTATTACTCCTTATTTTTTACTTACGCTAACTTATATCGTTTATTTTTCTCGAAAGGGTAACAGAAAAAAAAAGTAGCTATCTAAATTAGTATTTGTGCTCGACTTGGGAAATATAAACATTTATTTGTGCATTATAATCGCACCATCTCTTTCTTATTTAATAACAGTTCACCTGAAGTTAACAATAATTTGTTATTACAATATAAAGTAGGTATCCTCCAGGGATTCATTTTTTACAAGAATGCTAGAGCTTCATGCTTAAGTATAACTCATACTTTCTTTCTATTTTATATTCAAATAAAACTTCTATAACCGAATATTATAACTTATTAAATCTGCCAATAATAATTTATTGGCAATATAAGAGAAAGGAAATCAAAAACATTCATTCGATTCTTTAAAAATTACTTTCAACAGTTTTACAAAACATTAATGGAGACATTTCTCATATATACATACAGATCAATATAGTATTAATAAAATGTGAGTGCAGGATAAAATCACATAACAACATAAATCGTGAATCGGTGTAAAGAAAACCAATTTAAAGAATCTTATTAAATGCTTATGGATTTCAAAATATCATATTGAACATTCAAAAAGTTCTTCATATTTTCAGCGATACTTTTGTAAAAGCTTAAACAACTATATCACCGTTACGGTTAAAGTCAGAATAAAATATCTATTTTAAATAGAAATAATAAATACAATAATTCACCAATCGTTGAATTTTTTGACCTACAAAAATATTTAAATGATTAAAAAAACATAGAAATACGTTAGAAATAATAATTTTTTTTTTGGGTAGTTGGTTGAAAACATTGTCCCGAATATATTTGCCTGTCTCGATTAGGTCAAAACACCAGATTTTCAAAATCGGGACAACACCATTGATTGGTTAATTGATGCCAGCCTAAAATTCTTAAGTGTTTTCGGTCCGTTCGAAATTGTTTGTCGTTAAATAAGGTAGAATTCATCAATCAAACCACACGCTTTTGACGATTCTTACTCTGAATTTCAATCACTTAATAATTATATTTCACCTGTCTCGGCCACTTTGGTCAAGTTTTTATAAATACTCTCCAATTACATACATTAAAGAAAGAAAAAGAACGATAACACGCCTTTTCATTTACCGTTCAAAAACTAAGTATGTATTTATCATAATAATACGCTGCACGTATCACAAAACGTTTTTTTTTTTTGTTTATCCAAAAACTGATTATCGCAAGCATAAAATTCTACGTATCGTATATTCTGCGAATATGTAAAATATTGTTTATGCCAAAACTCGGCATTAATTTTTTAATTTTTCTTTTTTTTTTCAAAAAAACATCAAACATGTAGATTTAAAACTGTTTTGAGAAACAAGCTCATTAACCTTGGTAGGTAGTGTACCTACTGCGTGGAAATTCATCATGAAATACAACCATTTCTGAAAATCGTTACAAAAAAAATACAAACAACAGTATGTTTATTCTACTCGAACTAACAACAAAACGTTATTACGAACGTGTTTGTAAATGACATTTTTTTAAGTTCTTTTTTTAATTCCGTAAGATTCGGTTTAGCTCTTCAATCAAAATATTATACATTCAATAACAAGTTATTTTTCCAATTTATTTATTTGAAATAGTAACTTTTCATTTTCCATTATAATAAATTCTTTGAATCCGACGGAATTTCTGATTATGTACAGTGTAAAAATATCAAACGAGAATATACAGAACACAACTGTAGTGGTAATAATATCGCAGAGAACGTAAAATTAGTTTCAGTTGAACAAACAACATGATTGTACTACTGATTTGATTACCATTGTTTTCGAATCTGCAAAATGAAAAATGAAATTAATTTGATTAACGGAACATTATAAAATTATAAAACATAATAGTAAAGTTATTGTTATTAAGTTTAAACGATTACGAATTTTTTCTCGATAATTCTTCATCGTTCTGCAAACGTTTTGTACAATTCAAGATAATTACAATAATGGTATGTACAAAAAATAAACGAGATTTTCATTTTAATTGTGATAGTGAATATTAGAACAAAAGTAGTTTTAACACAACCGATCAGCTTATAAAAACGTTTTTTTTCAGATTATATTATAATTAATATATACTTTGTTGTCTCTGAATTTGATTCACACTGCATTGATCCTATTATATTTTATACATAAAATACTACAATGAGGTTGTTTTCCAAAACAAATTTACTCTGTTTTGCTGCCATTAAATGCTAGATTTCACTACATAGTAATAGTAAGTATTTTTCAAGTCATTTGTGATGTATACTTCGCGTAAGTACTAGATGCTAGACGCAACAACAAAAATCAACCATTTACAAACGATATTTTTTTTTTTTATTCTCATAACTTTTCCCTACACAGAACTTTTTAGAATTGTATAGCGTTTTTTTTCTAGTTTCGCGCTATTGTTTTTCGTTTCTATTTCTAAGTACAATAAATTTTTGTAAAGTTTTATATGGCAACAATTGTAGCGGAAATGAATTAACGCATCGATTTTATCGTAATAAATGTTTATAGCAAAAATTAACACAAATAATAATGCACCGGATGTGTGGCGCGATAAATATAAACCATTTTTTCTTTTAAACGATCATCAAGATACAACAGCACCAAAATATTTTATAGTACGTATACGATTTATTCCAGATTCACGTTGACTTCAAAATGTATACAATAGTAAACTTTGAATAACTCTATGGAACGTAGAGTATATCTATATAAAACTAAGAAACACAACGTATAATGACCGTTGTGTTTTAACATGTTTATATTTTTTCAGTTTTTAACTGAAGTACATGTGGCAGTTTTTTTTTTTGAAAAGGAACATTCAATAAAATCTAATTAAAATCATATTCGCTAACTATTTCGTGCTGTAATGCGCTTTGATCAGATCGCTCCATCCGCTCGAAAACACAAATAATCGAATTTTTCGTGGTATTCGACTATACGTAAAAATCGGAGGCACTCGCGGTAAAAGTAATTAGAAATGTCGAAATTTCAGGCGGTTTTCCGAAAACGGACGAAAAATTTTTGGTTTTTTGGACATATGACTCGAACGAAAATTTCAAAAAAAAAGCTTCGAATAAGGTACAATCTACTTATCCAAACTTTTTCGCGTTACTTCACAGGAAAAAAAGAAATTTTTGTAAAAGCGATGCATTCTTTGCTACACTCAGAATCTATATAAAAAAAAAACCTCTTCGGTTTCAGCTCATATACTCTATATATATACGAGTATACTAATAAAATATCTCTAAAGCTCTTCAGCGTAGTTTGAAGCTTACACGAAAATTAGTGTTTTTATGCCGCAAATATACGTGGTCCGCTGTTTGCCTCCAACGTTTTATAATAATAATAAAAAAAACATCATATTATATCAATGGTAAATCATTTCCTTCGAAAAAAAAACGATTCTGAGAACGCTCAGTCGTCTAGTATAGGTACGTCCTGGTAAATATTTCGAGAAATTCATAGTTCTTTGCTCGACAATTTTCGAAATCGGTTGAAACTCTTATCGAACCCAAGTATCTTACCCATTAAAATGTATTATGCGTAAAAGCCTCTTTCCGATCATTATTTTGGCCGAAAAACTAAACCGATACCTCAAAAACACGTTTGCCGTGTAATCAACGTTTCTGCTTAGTTTTTTTTTTTAGTCGTAACTTTTTCAATTTTAAACTTTTCAAACCCATCAAAGTACCAGCTCAGTCCAAAGACTTTCTCGGGAGAGACTTCTGAAAATTCGGAGCGTTTCTTATACCCAAAAAAGTGTTTACGATAAAAAAAAAAAACCAATGTACGTTCTTTGCTGCGCCGCACCTGAAAACAATATTTTTGTAAATATTTTGTACGGATAGATAAGAGCGAAATCGCGAGTCGTTTCGGGTGGCGGAGAAGGCGCGTAAATTATTATATTTTTGCGGACAGGTGCGTTTTTACGTTAAAACAACCGTGTATACGTTTGTACGACTATTATATTATACTATTTTATATACCATCGCTTTAACAACCGTAGATTAAATTATATTTTACAAGCTCGCGTTGCACATTAATTACGCGAACTTCATAGACGGGGTTGAAAACGGGAAAAAATAAATGTCGAAACAAAATTAACCCGCTTAATTCACGTGTGTCGCACGTGACACACGACACGCTCGTTGAACGAGTTGGAAGCTTGACAGACAACAATTTCACAATATTCGACGTTATGTTTCGAACTATATTTTTGAAATTTTATAAAGTGATTAGAAAAAGTTGTTCAATGTTGTTTTTTAATAATATTTTTCAAAATACAACAGTATAGTACATATGTCGTTGCGGACATTTTTCAAATCAAACTCGTTATCACCACGGGTATTCATATTTACACATCAAAAAATGTGTTTCGCGCGAAATTTCAACAAAAACGCGAAATTTACCCGACATCATTACCAACTATTGCCGTGACGTATCGGCAATATACAATTATCGTTTCCATCGTTGGATAATATCAAACTTTGTCAATTTTATTATTACGACGACGAAACCATCGTCATGGACGTGTGCAGAGATTGGCGAGAGTGCGTAACAGGTAGTCATAATACGTGCCTTTGCGCAAAAATCCCGCGGCAGTGGCTCCCAATTTTTCACGGCGCTCGAGTTTTAGTCTTTTTATGACGCTAAAAAAAAATCGTTAAAATATTTTCGTGGGAAAATATGATAGGAAAAACAGTTCGTTTATAACCATTCCGATTGATAATTTTAAGGGCGCCCGAATCGTAGGCGCCGATTCTGAAGTTACACGAATTCAATAACATTGGCTTCGCGGCCGGACACTCTCGTAGAATCAACGAAATTGAGAAAATTTTTTTTTTTTTTAACCGATAGAATGTTGTGTAGGTCGATTTAAAATCACGGAGAAAAAAATCGCGTGTGTATGACGTGAAATCGACGTTAAAATTGACGTTTTTTTTTTTTTTTGTCCAAAGTGGAAATCGAATTGATTCAATCGCGTGAAGTGTTATTAAAATATTTTATACGAGGCGGGAGGACTTTTGTGTTTTGAATGAAAATGCTATCGACCCGCTCAGATATTCTATGAAATTTTTGAAGAGTATGTGTTTTTTAACAAAATACGGACAGAAATAATAAACTATTTTCAATCGCGCTCTGGCGACCAGTCGACAAAACTTCCAAACAGATTTGAACCCGAGGTTGGTTGGGAGCCACTGTCCCCCTCGCGATAATAACGACGTATTACAAAAATGTAATCGAAGACCATACGGCGTAAACTGAAATATTATTACGTTACACGTATTATTGTCATTGACTCGGTGGTACGAAATAAGAATAGGAAAAAGTATTATATAGCGTCGGTCGACGCTTTAATCCAACGCAGTGACGGACAAAAGCGCCGTGGAAATCGAAATTACATTGTTCGTGCTAACAAAGAAAATTGTGTTTAATCCGTCGGGTTCAAGCGCAAAAAAATAATTTCCAGATAATCGAATTCAGCGGTAAGTGTATATATAAATTCACTTTTTTTTCGCCCCCGCCGTCTTATATTGTCCCCCCGAACTTTACCGCCGTGTCGTCTATACACATCGTCCCGTTCCCGAATATTTTCGCTCGTGCAAACGGAACACTGCATTTTATACGTCGCACGCAAAGGCCGGAACGAGCGACGTGGAGTTTCGTAAAAGTAAAAAAAAACGTACGAAAAAATAAAACGCAAAAAAATGCTCTTTCGCCCGAAGTGTATATAGGGTTTTGTTCGTTTTGGGCACGCTCTGACGTTCGAATTAAGCACGACGACAAATTGGGCGGCGTATATTATTACGCGGTTGTTTTGCGTTCCTTTCAAGTCCCCGAGAAAAGTCACGACGGCTAGTTAGCTATGCAAATGGCATTTTTTCGTTTTTTTTTCACTCATCATCGTTTGAAAAATTATTCGCTCCGCCATGCCGCCTACTATCGAATCGTTCGACTCGTACACGCAGGCAGGCTCTCTTAGCAACCCCGCCCGGTCTCCGCAATATACACCACCGGTACCCTTCGTTTCGTTTTCGACGAACGCGAAAAGATCGAAATCTATCCGGAGGGACGTTTAAAACCACCGAAAACGAGTCGAACACGACATTCGAGACGAGTCTGGGTTGCGTCGACGTGTAGTGGACAGTGCACAAAGTTGCGACACGAAACGTTGTGCAGGAAAAATGTCCGGGCGACAATACGACAAGTTTTCCCGGTTCGACTTTTCCGCGGCATTTCCCGCCCGCGAATCTGACGTTCATTATTACGAGGCGAGCACAGTTTCCAAACTCGAGGCGACGGTGACGATCCCGTCGACGGAAACGACTGTTTCGCGATTGCGACTAACGAGCGCGACGAGGTGTGTATAGAACGTTTGTTGCAATTATCGAGCGCGACGCGGCTGGTTAAAACCTCGTACACCCTCGCGACGTTATTGTTGTCAATACGTATATGAAGATATTGCTCACGTTTTGGGCAAAACTCGAACGACGCCGTTTGCCGGTTTAAACCCTTTCCCACAGCCGTTTTCGCTCGGAAGACTCGTGCGTTTGTCGTACTTTAAAACGTAGGTAGGTGTTCGTCGGGAGTACGACCCCGGTGACTGGGATGTTTGATGATTACGGGGGGGTGGAGAAAATCGGGAAGAAGTTAACAGTACGGATGATCGTATAGCTTTTGAAGGGCGAAAAATGAAGAACACGGAGTAAGAGACCAGCAAGATGTCCGAGAAGAGTACGATATATATAATCAGTGCAGGTAACGTCATAGAAGAGGCAGGCGACCTTAAGCGTCCTTCGTACAAATACGGACGTGGGCTTTACGACGGATGCGTGAAACGATAGAAGAATTCCAATACGACTAAAAGGTGAGTTTTACAGGAGCGTCACAGGAGAATAGAACGGAGTACGGGTGTGGCGGGAACGAGAACGATTAGATGGATGAGTGGAGTTCCAAGAGAAAATCGAATGATAATTAGGTAACGAATACGCTAAAGGTCGCACCGATAGTGGATAAGACGAGAGAGATTACATGGGGTTTGGGCATGCGGAGAGAGGAAACTGAAGCAGTTCGAGAGTGATCGGTGAAGAAAAAAGAACTGGAGGAAGACCAAAGAAGAGGTGGACGGAAACAACTGAAAATGAGGGGTTTTAATGAGTGTGTAAGGGATGGGAATGATTGTGAAAAGTGAGGTTATAACACGAGCGGGGAAGGAGAAAGATGAAAAACTGTGTTGTTAAAAAAAAAAAGGATAATTTTAAATGAAATTCTCGGTCGGGTGGGGAAATTTGTTTGGAGTTGCGACTATGAAGCAGGTTTAAGGTTTGGGTGAGTTGCTGGTATAGAAGTTGTTTAGAATAATCACTGTTCGAAGGTATACAAAAAGGGTTTTCAAACGATCATGACTAAAACGAATGTCTCAAAACCGTTACTATTTTTCACGGAATTTTTTTCATACTGCGTATAATTTGAAACTTCGATATAATACAAGTCCTATACACCTTGTAGGTACGTTAATAGTAGGTATACAAACATTTTGTGAATTTCTTATCCAGCTGGTTGCGATCGTTTTTCAAAAGCAAATGATTTATGCGACAAGACCGCAGGTTCTGAACGATCAGATTTCGCCACTACTTCTGCCCGAAAAGCGTTGTTTACGGGAGAAAAAACTAATCACCGAAAAGAATTCCAACCGTGTACTATATAGAAGAAGATATTGTAATTCAATAATTGTTCACGTTTCGGACCGTGCGAGTTCGCGATGTGCGCATTTGTATAACGAAAGTTTAATTCGATTAGTTCTCGGTTGATTTCACGAGATGAAACGACTTTACTCTCTCGCGGTCGTGTCTCGTGGATAGGTACCGGCGCGACCTTTTTGACGGCGGCGGCGGCGGGAACTCGTCACGGAATCCGCCTGACGCGTCTCATCTGTTTGTTCGCACGTCTCATCAGTTTGAATTTAATCACGAGCGAAGGAACCCCAACCGCAACAATGGAAACTGGCTGAGAACGTATTATCGTCGTCATCGCGAATGAGGTTCAGGTGTCTCAACGATGGCGGCAATCGACCGACTTTCCCAAATTTCAAAATCGGAACTGTTTTCGTACTACTTTTCGTAATTCGAACGTGGTTATATCGGTAGAACCAAATACGTAACAAAAAGACACTATTCTCTCCGTTCCCCGCGAGTAACGCGCGCATTATCACATCGCACTATACCAGAATCTCGAGTGGTTTTAAGGTTTTATTTTACGTTACATTCAACTTTTTTTTTGTTTTCTCGTTATGAAAATAACGCTCTGAATGATTCGAAACGAGTATTGATACGGGTTCGCGAGCGAAAACAATTTTTTTTCCTCTCGCTTGCGAAATCCTGGAGGATCGAAGGTAAAGATCTCGCGTTTACACCGTCCGAGATACCGACCGAGCAGTGGCCTAAACACAGCCCGAAAGCTCGCTGTCGTCTTTTCGCGCGCCACATTGAAAATCGTGTTTCAAAACTAGATTCGCGTGAACGAGTCGTGTTATTTTTACGTACGGTGTGATCTAGCGAAAAAAATTGAGCACCGATCGGTTGTTGACTTTCGAGCCGGTACAGTTTCCGAACGTATTCCAAAAACAACGGTATTTCAACGGTGTGTTCTCTACCGCTTTTTGAACACGGCGGCTTTTATTTCCACGACGATACGAGCGCGTGGTGTACTGTGTACTAGCTGGGTGGCTCGCGGAGAATAGTTGTTGAGCGCTCAAAAGGTTTTTGCGCACATACTAAGCGTATAATAAATAAGTGAGAGACCGAAAAAATACAAAATACTTTTTTCTCTCGTTTTAAACGTAGGTTTCGGAGGCCATTGTTCGTCCGTGGAAACACTCGGGCAGCGTCGCGCGGGACATTTCGTTCCATACGAGATCGCCACAATGCAGCCCTCCGTCCGTCCGTCGAAAAGGGTTCTCTCGAATCCCTGCGGGGGGGAGGAGAAAACCCTCTCCGAAACTTCCGGCCGGAAACGCGCGAAAAAAAAAAGTCAAGGCGTTTAAAGTGGTGTTTTGAAGAAAAACATAAAATGGAAGAAACAATCGGGCAAGTATAATACTACTATATACCCGCTCTTAAATTTTGGATAAGTATATACGTGTTCTTTTCTCGTAAATTTCTATACTTTTCCGCGGATGTTTTTTTGAACGAGCGCGGTATAATATTATATCACAATATATTGTTGTTGAAAACGTATACATATATAAACGTTTACAGCGGTTTTGTTTTTTTCGTTATTCATACACGCGCGGCGGTTCGGGGATTAAAAGTTTTTCCGTTCGGGCCATCGGTATATATACCGCGCAGTCTGGCGCGTTGACAATATTTACTTTTAATTAGGGTTAAACTTAAAAAAGTAAAAATATAATAATTTTTAGCCACCATTTGCACACCAGTGTGTGTCTAATAAAAATACCATTAGCTCGGTCCGCCAAAGTCCGAAAACGTACAAATAATACACGAACAGTTTGTTTTACAAATATTGAAATGAGTATGCGCGAAATTTTCATATTTATCGTGGAACACGCGACAAATGGTTCGCAGGTTTGAACAATATATAGTAGTAAGTTTGACATCGACATACGTAATCATCGAAAACTAACTTATTTCGAACGATTTTGGTGTAAGCTCTTTGTAGTAATTTATAGTTTTTTGGTTTTTAGACATTTATACAACATTTCGTTACTATAGTTCAAATAAATACGTCGCTAAAATTATTAGTGTAATGAGACGAACATTGTAATTAAATAAATTACGTGAAATATAAATCGTGAGAAAATTAGAAGAAACCACGCGTTTTTTACAATCTATTGTAAATTATATAATTATATAATATTATATAATATATAATTATCTTTTATACAATACATACAATTGCATTCTACACAAGCATTAAAACGCTATACTAGTAATAGGTACATATATTGTACGGTCGTTGAATATAAACTATATTTTTACAAAATAGGTTTGCGCGACACGAATTCTGTCATAAGTCGTATGGAAATCATAGCGGTAAAATTAAAAATCTTACGATAAAATTCCATGGTTCCAAAACTAGTTAGTATTAAATACTGATATTAATATTATTTTTCGTTTTACGTTTTTTTGGTTATTTTGCAGTTTAAACGAGCTAAAATTTATAGTAAAATGATAAAAACAAATTGTAACAGACCGTATCGACTGAAAAGAGTTTTCTCGCTCGCTCCTGTAAAGTTGATAAAACTGCTGAGATGGTTGCAGGTGTCGCTTCTTAAACGACATTCTCATTAAAAATTTGTTAAATTATAAAAATTCTCTCCGTCAAATGGTGACAGCAACGGCTGCACTAAGTTCTTTAAGCTTTTTGAGCGTCGCAAAGTACTACTACCCGGTGGATAAATAAAACAGTTCAACAAAAAATTACCGATGAAATTTTCGTGCCAGTGTACGACATCCGAATCGAAAAAAACGTCAACAAAATTAGACACAGTATGGTACGTTGTTCAGGGATATTTTAAAATATTATAATGAGCATCGCGCATCGGATTCGCCGTATCACTTTTTGAAGTTGGCTATTTTACGTTTCGTTTGAAATTTAAGTATTGTACACCCCAGTCGTAGTGTATTCGTGTTACAAATAAGAAAATAGCTTTTCCTTAGCTATTCGGCTTTCTACACGAAACGAGAATTGTCTCCTTTTACGCATTACTAAAATGTTTAACGATACCCATTTCGTGTCCTCTTAAAATGTACTATTTTATTTTTTAACCAAGCTGTTATAAACACATGCATTGTCGACTACGTCAACGCGCTTCCGAGTCGGTGTACTACACTTTTTATTTTTATAAAAACAGCAACTCGTTTAACCGTCATCATTGATTACAGAAAAAAATTAAACACCTTTTTTTTATATCCTCGTTTCTCGCGGTTCCGACGACAGTACAATTATACGGAAAAATATTTCGAAAACCGATAATAATTCCGATAGACTTCGAAACACGGTTTTTAAACGGCGCAAACACCGCACTAAATACCCCGTATAAAGTATTATATTCTACAATTCTTTCTTTTTTTCGCAAAAGCGTAGTTATATATATCTACGCGGTGCTACTACGGCGGCACGTGACGTTTTCGTATGACGTTCTCGCCGAAAATCCATTACGGGAAAAGAAAATACTTCTCGAGGAACGGAAAAACGACGACAAAACGCGCACGGTTTTGACGGGGAAACAGCGCCACGGCGGTAAACAGTCGTGTACGCAAACAGTGCAGAGGAGTTCCTCCACCCGAAACAATAACAAAAGAATTAAAGCCAGCACCAATAAAGTTAAGTGTTCGGCCATGTAAACTTTACTACAAACGAAATAATTTATATACGATATTACGTCGTCGTCTTCGGATCGCACCGAAAATATTACGCCGGCCCGAACTG
>CM029360.1:27493529-27589739 GCA_017140985.1 Hormaphis cornu
TTTTTTTTTTTTGGTTTTCGTGGTAAAACGCAAAAAGTGAGCGAAATCTCGAAAAAAAAAGCTTCAACCGAAACACCACCGGAGTCCGTGAACCTACTGAGTATGCTACCGACTATGAAAATCGTAACGTTCCATGTGTATACGAAAAGTTGTAAAAAGGAAAAAAAAAAGTACTTTACATTCCTCACAGAATCTAAAATTTTGGACATTTCTCTTTCTCAAAAACACGACGCTCTTCTGAACACTATGGTATACGTGTTTTTTTTTTTTTTCAATTGGTATTTAATTCCCTACACCACTTTCTCTTCAAACGACGAGGAGGATTACCAGGAACGGTGACGGAACATAGATATAAGTGGATTGGTTCGTCGATCGGGAGCGGAAACGTTTATTTTCGGCAGTTTCTTCTACTGTATTAATATTTAAATCTGTATGATTAGAAACATAAAAAGGGTTTATACGGAGGGTTGTGGCGGATCGGAAGGTTTGTATTTTATTGGTGTTTGATTTTTTCGCTGCGCCCCACGGCTGAATCCCGCACGTCCAAACGGGCATCAATAGAGTTCTGTGTAGAAGTGATTTTGTTTGCGAGTTAAGTTCAGAGTAAGTTTACCTAGCAAGAACTGTAGCGATTTTCGTCTAGAGTTTAGGATGATTTTTTGTTTCTTTTTTATGTTAATCGATGATCTAGAAACATGGCCAGGGAGCTAGAGGATTTCGGAATAGTTTGGTTATTTAACAACAGTTAATACTAGGTGGTTCCAACGTAAAAGTTAGACGGGTAGACTTTTCGTGTTTTATTTTCCACTAGTCGTACCTGGAACAGACATTAGGTAGATTCGTCCGGTCTTTGGTGTGAGGGGTAGACAATTTTGTCGTCGGCAAAATCTGCAACTGAGGTGTAAGGTGTTGTCGGTTGATCGGCCGAATACAGAAGAGTGGAATGACAGTTATTATTCGTTTCTCATTGTTTCATATGAAATGTATAATATACGCCCGAGCGAACGGTTGTCCGCCGGAGGGAAACGTACCTACAATATACAATAATGTATTCTTACGGGGTGTTTTTTCAAACGTTACGTACCGGCCGGGGGCGAATCAACCCTTATCTTTTATTCGGCCCACGCCGTATCAATCCGCACGCTCGGCACGTACTGCTCACATACGTACGTACCTACGTCGGCCGGCCCCGAGGATCACGTCAGAACGACAAAATAACGAATTAGTTTGCTCGTTATTTTATTTATTTGTTTTTTTTTTTTTTTGCGTTTTTTCTCGCCGCGTATATTTCGTTCCTGCGCTTTTGTTCTTTCAGCCGTTCATTACACATTACGTTGTAACGGTATACGACTGGACCGACGATTCGCCTCGGAACGGCACGCGCGATGGATGGCGCACGAGTGATTTTTTTTTATTTTCCGGGTTAGCGAAGCATTTTTACTACCCCCACGTTGTCGTTAAAATCACTCACCCGAGCTCCGAACGAGCAATAAAAAATTTTAAATAATCCGCCGATTCGCTAGCTTAATTCAATTATACACCACTATAATACGTAAGCCAAGACGAGCCAACTCCTCGTCAGGCTTTATCACTCAAACGCGTTAAACAGTTGTCGAGTGTATATTATCTAAGATTGCGATGTGCTTTGAAGTTTCAATGAGTTTATCGTGTACAACATTCGCGTATTTTTTATTTTTTTGGATCGTTTCCATTTCAATTAAGCCCTGACTGATCGCCGCTACTAGCCGCTACGATTGAAACGATCGAATTTCTGAGCTTGATAATCGCCACATTTTTATTAAATTTTTAAAATAAAAAAACCGTTTGTTTTTAATTTTGGATGTATCCAACGCGGGCAAAACGCAAGCCTACATTTTCTGAGTGTTTTAAATTCATAAAAATTATTTAATCTCGTACAGAGCGTAGTAAAAACTATTTCGGTTTTAAACGAACCGGTGTAAACGTTTTTGCGTTATTGTATTTATCGTCACGTGTGTTTTTCTTATGTTAACAACTATTATACTAACCATATTCTATAACGAATATACCTGCAAAATTATTTCATAAATAACTATAATTACTATACTTATACAGTAATAACTACTATAGTTATTACTATTGTGATTAAAATTAAATATATTAAATATCTCATTTTAGACGCAAGTGATATATTATATATTCAATACTTACCTTATCGGCTCGACCACCTCGGAAAAGAGTAAAAAAACGATTTTTTGAGACTTACCTGCAACAAAAAAAAAAAAAAATCGTTAACATTATAGCACAAATAAGTTACAATCTAATGGTAATATATTGCTGACCCGGTTACAAAACTTCCATTTGTCTTGTTTAAAATTACTTAAAAGCCCTATAAAGAATAATCCGTTTTGTATTATCAATAGAATACACATATAAAAAAACTATTGAAAAAGTTATTTTGAATGCATTCAAAATCAATTTTCAAAAAGATATCCATACGTATTCGAATACTATGAAAAGTAATGAAAATGGTGCCTTAAAAATTTGGTTTTTTGACGAAAAATATATTTTTTCGTCCAAAAAACATCAAGTATCACGAACATAAATTTTATAGAATCTTCTATGCAAAAAACCCTTCCCCCTTTTTTTTTTATGTTAAACCTAAAATACGCCCATTTAAGATCAGATGTATTGAACGGTAAATAAATATTAACTTATACTATATATATTTACAGGTCGAATATTTGTGTTAAAAGTATCCAAAATAGTGTGCACGAATGCAGAGAAAAAACGGTTCTGAAACTTTTATTCCATTAAATTTATTCGAGTAATACTTTACAAGGCTGCTAAGAGGTAATTTTTTACAAAGATAATGTCAAAGCGGATTCAGTTTTTTACATTTTTCTTCCTTTACGTGTCGTAATAATATGATATACATATAATAATATTATACACAATTGTTTATATAATTTACCAAATACGGTAACTGCGATTACACAACATTATTATGCTGCATTTCTACTAGATTTTGTATAAATAACTGTACTGTTCAGTATACATATAAACACAGCATGAATCGTGAACTTTTAATGATTTTAAATAGTTTTATACTCAATTTACGTGTGTTCAATATTTCCATATAAAAAGTGAAATATACCAATTGGACGGTTGAATAATTTGGAATTCTTATAAATTCTTTCCAACTTGCACTGTAACGATTCGCAATGACAATAATAATTCATCAACCATTTGCATTTAAACTAAACGTCGGTAAATTAAAAAACCTATACACATTTTTTAACCAAATCATGGACGTATCGTGTAATATTACTTTTATTAAAAAATGTGAGATGTATTCGATCGATTTATCACAGTTTTAACTTGAAACTGAATAAAACGAATTCTTTTACGTTTCCTTGACATTCAAACATAAAACTATTCGGTTAAAGACTCACTTTAAAAAAATTTCAAATTAAGATCACCCGTCTAGAAATGTATATAACGTAAGAAATGTACACAACCGACATACACAAACTGTCGGTAGTCAAATATTTCAAATTTTAAATTTCTTAATTCGTATATTGTTTCAAACCCATTGTTTTGTGCGTACGAGAAAATAGTAGCGTGACAAAAATTTCGGACGTTCAAGTCCAAAGCAATAATCATACTGTTTTAACGCGTCAAAAATAAAAGTATTATATCTTTATATCAATCATATTTTACAACATCGTAAAAAAAAATTTTCACAGTATCATAATGATATTGCCTATAAAAAAACAATTTCACGCGTCGTTTTATTTATTCTCGACGAGAAGAACGTTTTTAATACCTATATACATTACTGCGGAAAATCGAGTCGACGAACGAGATACTAATACTATATGATAATAAACCAGGCAACTCTGCAGAGCAGTACACGCAGTCGATCAAACACAAAACGGTTTTCGCTCGTTTATCCGAACGACGGGCGAAATGAAATAAGTCGTTCGTTTACGAAACCTGTAGACTAAAATAATAATAATACAAATAAAAGTAAATCGTGGAATGAAACGACGTATTTTTTTTTTTTCTCGCACAAACAAATAACAGTCATCGGCGCAACGAAATACAAAAATTTTCCGCGTAGTTTGTTTTCGAAAAAAAGTGTCTAGTCTTCAAGCGCGTTTGCGTGGGTGCGAAAAGATTTATCGTGAACGCGGACAACTCATTCGTGTAATACGACGATATTATATAGAAACAGCCAAAGTGGAATGGCGAGGGTCGTCGAGGAATGTGCCATTTCAATTTGTCGAATTGATTTACGAGATTTTTAACGCTTCTCTAAAAGCTTCGTTGTATTTTTATTCATTAAAACTGAACATTTTTGTTATTTTTGCACGAATGCCGGGCCGGACTTGATATTGCGTGCACGAACGCGCGATAGTAATAAATAATCGAACCGTACGCGACGAGCCGTTGCCACGTTACTTTTACTTATGTCTTTACCGGAGTTTAATGAATTTTATTTGTAGTTATCATTATTTTCAAACGTACCCGAACGCCGCACAAACACGACTTATAAAGTATGAAATAATTTGTATCCAAAAGCAAGCTATCGTGTAGGAGACAAGAGTTTAAGTAACCATTCATATAAAGAAAACTGAAAACGAAAAAATATCAAATACAACAACACTACTCTGAATTACACGAAAATTAACAATCATTTTTAACTATAATAATATATCTACATTTTAGACAATAAAGATATACAGTGTGAAACACGAATATAAGAATTAAATGTGTCAAAACTTAACGAGTGACATTAATTTTTGAGCACAAACGTTATTGATTAAACTAATGCGTGTTAACATATTGCAGGGACAAATATTATTTTTAACAAAACTCTTAAGTATACTAAAACGAATGAAACTATTAATACCAATATTCATTTAATTACATATTATAGGGATTAAAAGAACTGTATAAAGTATTAAATGGGCTTCTCTTACCGAATTCCGTATAGCATTTTATATAAGTTTTTATTAATTTCCCGTGTAATTTACTCATGACTTGAACTCATCTCATTCAATGTAACATAATAAAAATTTAATAAGATCTCTTTTATGTGCAATTGTTTTAAACTAAATAAATTATACTCATTATAGTACAAGTGAGGTGAAAAAAAGGTTTTTTTTTTTTATTATTCTTAGGAGAGTATTTTTTGTTGTTTTAAGCATTTTTAGATGGCAGATACGCAACATCACCCCAGACAGATGTCTCGTATGAGTAATCAACTCAAGTGTCCGCGATAAAATTATCGTTTTTTAACAAAACTAAGAACCATAATCGTGTTTTGACATCCATTAACGCCAGATGAATGGCCGAAAAACGTTGATTTTTCAGTTTTAATAGACTCCCTGCGACTATATAATACAACTGGTTGGTACAGTGTTTTCATCGCGCGTTAACTGGAAAAAGCGAAAAAGTTTAAATTTAATTAAGTTTAGTTTTAAATTGAATTTGATCCCGAATACGAAAAAAAAAAAAAATTCCAAATCTGGTGCCCAGAAAAACATATCAAAACGTAACTTGTCGTACTTGTCCGGTCGTTCATACAGTTTCATCGCACTTTTTCTACTCGAAATACCGATAGAAAATGAACGTTCCAGTTTGGTATTCTTACACCACGGGTATCAGGCTGATGTAATGAATAATAAGGTTTCTTCGCGTACAATATTTCAATACGTTTTTTTTTTACATTCGTTTACGTGTTTTACCACAAAACTTAGAACTCGGACAAAGGGCGACGATCTTTTATGAAAAATGTTATTTCGCTTTTTTTACACGCATAAATGTACGTAGAACCCATTGCTTTTCACTGCGAACGAGTGCGACCGAGATTTATGTAAAACATTTTCTGAACGACACTTCAACGAACACGGGGGAAAAATCGAAGTTTTTTCTTTTCAATTTTTTTATCGTTTTCACGGTGCGGCAAACTACTATTTTTTTATTTTTTCGTCCAGCGCCTATTGTGTACGATATTCGCCCGCACGGCAGTCGCCGCGGTATAACCGTTGGCACCACACCTAAGCGAACCCGCGCGCGTCTCTCGACGAATAAGTGTTTTTTTCGCGTTTATTTGCCGAAGACTCGAGCGAACGAGATTTTATATTATATTTCGTATTCGAAAGTTTTGTCGACGCGCATTTTCACCGCATTTTTATATAAATATTATTCCGCGATGTCCGCGACAAAACGGACGCGGGAAAATAAGCCGTTTTTTTCTGTGTAGGCGCACGACACAGAAAATACATTCGATTGTTCGCGGGTCGGCAGTAGAGAATTTTTCTTTTTTTTTAAATCTAACGCAATATTCGTTCGATGAAACCAATTGAAATCGGAGCGCCAGATCGCCGGTTCGGGAGTACTAACTACGCGATTGTAAATATCATGTAATACGTCGTGTTTCGCGACAAATAACGCGCGTGATACGTGAAAATAACAATATTTATAGTGATATCAATACGTTTGTCGAAAACGTCCCGTTAGAAAAAAATATCTACGATTAAAAAACTCGTTTGCACGAGTCGGGAAACTGTGGGAATCTCTTCTTCTTGGGCAGAAAAAGCGACGTTTCCGTGCGGTCGGTGTTTTCAGTGGCGCAAAACTGGACACGACGGATTGTCGATACGATTTTCAATGGACCCTAAAACACTGTGATTCCACTAAACGAGTTTCGATCGATTTAACCGCGTGAAATCTGCAGACGAAATGAACGGGTTAGACTCTGCCGCAACGGGGACAAAAAAAAATTTCGAAAACCGATCTCATCTTGAAACCGTTGCACACGGTCTAGACGTAAAGAAATTTATCTCTGAGTGCGTTAACGACCAATGTATTATATCAAATAACGGAAAAACGTTTCGGAAGTGCAGAGACGACGCGGCGTGTGCGGAACGGCGATTTCGAGACGGTTGAAGAAGAAGTGGCCACTTTGGAACATTAAAAAAGTAAAACCGCCTCGAACGCGAACAAAACACCTACGCGCGTTTCGAAACGAGGAAGTTTTAACCGTAAATTAAAACGATTCACGTCGCGTTGTGAACGCGCGTCGACCTGCGGCGAAAGACTGATTTCCACCGACACGAACAAGGAAGACCGAGACGTGCATGTAAAACACCGAGAAAGAGTAGTTTTCTCGGAATTTCCTTATGGAAAATGACCGCTGCAAATGTCTGCAGCACAAAGAACAGACGGCTAACGGCAGCTGGATTGAGCCCGCGGAGAGATATCTAAACGAGAGTGCGGAACGTTATCTAAAACGATTCGGACGACGGCACATGTGACACGATTAAAAAGACTTGTAACCACACGGACGCGTCAACACGCGCATCACAACAATAGTGGAAAACACGTATTTTTGTCCGTAAACTCATTGT
The DNA here is from genome assembly GCA_017140985.1 of Hormaphis cornu. Lineage (NCBI taxonomy): Eukaryota > Metazoa > Arthropoda > Insecta > Hemiptera > Hormaphididae > Hormaphis > Hormaphis cornu. Next base: position 27,500,930 of record CM029360.1, read on the forward strand.
CTGGTGCGAGACGAAAATATCGGCCGGAAAAATCGGACACAAATAATAATACATCGGCTATCCGACGACGTTCGACCGAAGCAATTATTATTATTCGCCAAAACTCGAGATGACACGCGTCCGTATCGATTCTCTCTTATCGGATCGCGCCGGCGAGGGACGTTCTTCGAGCGCATCGGTCGACTATTATCGCCTACACTACCCCGGCGAGACCGCGTCTCCACCGCTCTGAATTCCGGCTGACTGCTTCCGCGCGGCGGCTAATCCCGTTACGTTATGATTATCGTAATGTTTTCGACTCTTTTCAAACATAATAATAATAGTGCACAGGGAGTGTTGACTATACGAGCTTGCCAACAATTTCCGGAGGAGAAAAAAAAAGAACTGGAGACGATTATAAATGTTTGCGACGAAATTGATTTTTCCGCCGACGGTACAGTGTTTCCCGCTTGTACGACGCGTTGATCGCGGCGTTTTGCGAAAAAAAAAATTACTATCACGTCGAAACTACGACGAGTCGGGAAGAATTGATTTTTGACGGGACGGTGTTTGTGTCGATGGAAAACCGACCGAAATGGACGTAAAACGGCCGGTTCGGGGAAATCGTAAACGTGATTACGAATAAAATTTTACGTATTTTATAGATTTAATAAAAAAAAACACCACTCCAAAATCGATTCGAATAGAACAATTTTTGTAAAAAAAACGGTGTTCGTATTATGTGTCGATTATTTTACATTTACAACCTGCAGCTACGTATATATATATAGTTGTAATTGTCTCCTGAGTAAACAAAAATGATTCAAGGGCATAATAATGTTCGTGCCGTAGGCGAAAAACTGATTGGGAAGTCGTCTATACATGTTTACAACCTTAGTAAATTTCTACGCACGCCACTGATAATACAATACCGTTAATTAATGGTAAACAAATATCGTTTGTTTTTTAGATTCTGAGCGTCCACGAAGAATGTATAGTTTTAACGATGTTTTTTTCTTTTTTACGATCACTCTTTTTAGTATTGAAAAAATGCTCCGATTTCAACGTACGATAAAGATGATACTTTATGTTAAGAGTTTTTTGAAATAATTTCGATCATTAATGAAGAGCAAAAAAACGTCCACATTTTCGGAATTTTCGACTTGAAATTAATACACGTAATTATGAAGGGTTCAGCGAGATCGCTGCTAATCGATTTTAATAATTTTTAAGGGGGTTTATGGGACTTTGAAATTTTTGAATTTTACACAGTTCCATAAATTAACTTAAATCACGTGTTTTAATCTACTCGACCCAACACCTATTCCAAAACTTCGTATCACGCATCAAGTAAAAAAAAAATGCATCAACTATTACAACCTAAATTGTGTCTTTTCTTTTTCTGAAGAAACTCTTAACAGGTACGACCCGCAATTTACGATTGTCATAACAAAGTATTGATTTTCCACGCTATTTTTTTCCTTTTCGCGTATTGATTATTTCTCGATATTATTCAGTGATCGCGCAGGTTTATTAATACGTAACGCACATGTAATATTTTTTGTTTCTAAAAAAAAAATGAAACCAGTGACCCCACGCACGTAGACGTGAAAAAATCGAATTTCCAAACGCCGATCGAATCGACGTGGACGTGTTCAGCGAGCCACGAGTACACGCGTCGAGGGTCGTTTTTTCCGTCGTTCGTGTATTTTGTAGAATGGACTTCATTATTTTCTCCCTCGATAGCTGCTTCGTCGTATGACACACACAAAAACGTCATTATATTAATGTTTATTATTATTTTTATTGCTATAATTACATTTTTTTCCCACCCCTTCCTGTACACCACGGGTTATTTCAATCTGTTTTTGGTATAAATTTGTTTCAGACGTGGCGGTTTAACGTTCGCTCCCCGTCTCGCATCGGCCACGCGCTACCCGAGGGCGTTATTTCTTTCTCCGAATTCCATATTAGAATACTATACCTGATAATAATCACGTAACCGACGTTTTGCCATGGTATACGTAATATTACACAAGAGAGAGCTGTAAGAAATTACGCATCCTTCTCGACCGCAGTCGTTCAATGAATCCGATTTTAAGGAAGTTTAAATCTACCGTCTATGCAGCGATCACTGTACGATAATTCGAATTTTCCGCGGTACTTTGCCGTTTGATTAATCGCAAGTGAAATGTTGAGAAAGTCTCGTCGTGTCACACCAAACACAACGCGATTTAACCCTACAAACGGATACTATACATCCTGAACTCAATTGTATGCACGTTCGATATGGTCTACAGCAAACATATAACGCTCATATCGTTTTGAAAAACGTGACATCTCAACAGAAATATATTATAATATAAAGAATAAATCATTTTTCATTAATGTAATCATTATAGTTGTTATAGCGTCCCGAATGAGTATTAGGTGAAAGAAAAAATCTCATCCACTCGGTCTGAACATCTCATTGTATACGGTTATCGCGATAAAATTGGTAAGGTATACGTGAAAATGGTCCATCGAAAAAACTTAACTTTGATAATGCATTTTTTCCTGGCAGTCACTGCAATTTTAGTTTTTGTACGACCACAAACGACGTTATCGATATTCTTCTCAAACTAATCCGTTCGTAATAAATTGTAATTATTTACTTCACAAATCTCGCTAGTAAAAACATTAATTTTAATTTAATTGTGACTTATCGTACGTAGGTTTGAACGTGATATTTTGTTTTATAAACAATAATAAGAAACAACTGTATGTAACTGGTAAATTGTATTTTCACGCGTCAGCATTTTACTAAATATTTCACTCGTAAATTTTGTACCCATAACATTACAAAAATTACGGAAATTATACGTAGGTGCACCCAGAAAATAGTATTATAAAATCAAAATTTAATATGATTTAAAATCGTACGTTGAACAAAAAATAGCATAAAAGTATTTTATCGTAAAAAACACAGATTAAAAAAAAAATTTGCGAGTGTAAAATATAAAAAATGGTGTACGGTAGTAAGCGAGTTTTTTTTGGGGGGGCTTCAAACTTGTTTTTATAACAATAACAACGTTTTTTTTTTTTTTCCAAGATAATACGTTAACAAGGTAAAACGATTTAGCTTTTACCGCTATGCGTACTGGATATTGCAAGCTATTAATTTTAAACGAATATTCATAATACAATCATAATATGAAAAAAAACTCAAAAAGTATGTAACAATTTTACATATTGTAGTAGGGTTAAGAGGTGTTTCTTCGTCTGGGACGTTTAAAGAGTGCGATTTTTGTGGCAACATTTTTCTCAAAACTATTTCATACACATCAATCGTTGCTTTCGGTTATTGCTTTTTGTCAAAACTTCACACGCTAACTCGTGTTCGTATTTATTTTCAGCGTATCAATCGATTTACAGAATACGTCGTTCAAACTTTATTACAACAAATAAATAAGAATAAGTCATATTCGAAACCGGAAAGAATTTATCAATGCACCGAACACGAAAATCTTTAAAAAAAAAAAAAACATTCACAAATGGAAATGACGTGTATTGTGCGTATACTGAGTGGATTTCATTATTCATCATAATGCATTTTTCAATATTGTATACCGAATGTAAAATATTGAAAAATATGACAGAAACATCGTGTACGGACTTCTCGTGATGTTTTTGTACATTTAATGTTGTTTATGCGGGTACGTTATTATTAATTTTTACTGCAGTCTATAATAAAAAAAAAAAACTGTTAGGTACAAAATAAATCCCAAATTTGCACACCATTTTGATACGATACACATTTATAAAACTAACAAACAAACGAACTAGATGTCTACATCTTTTTGTAAACCTTACCTACAGTATATTATTATATACGTTTTTAAATACAGTTTATTTGTTGTAATCAAATAGGTATTGTAAATGAATTTAAAAAGTTTTTTTTTTTTAATTTTTGTTTTCCACAAAAATATATTTATTTTAGAATTATTTAAAAAAAAAAAAATTTCTTATTGTGTTACTATGTTGTAATAATTTTTATCAAATTTTAATCGGGTATAATAACGGATAATTTTAATAATAACTAATACAATAATTACTATAAATACTATAAAGTACGAACGTAATTTTATTTCTTTTGAACGCATAACGCGTTACTGGAATTAAAACAACGTATTTTCTATTCCGATTATTCAAATCGTTTTTATATCGGCCTCGCCGAAATATCGTTTACACGGTTCCATCTAAATTCACCGTCTTAAATCGATAAACGGATGTTTTACACTTGAACGTTTTGCGTGAAATACAATTAATTACTGCGAATGTTTTACATAGAACGATACAACGCGATATAGAAACAAAACAACCAAATACAAACGTATTCGATCTTTATCGAAACCGTGTAATGAGAGCCGTCGTAAATATTACGCGCGTTCTTAGTTATGAATTTCGTTATGGTTTTTCTCAGTCTAAACAGTATAATTATTTATCACGTTGTTTAGCCGTCGATTTTTTTATGACGACTAATTAATTTTTATTGACGATTAATTTACCGAATGCGACGTTTCGGTTGATAATATTGTATTTTCTAGCGCCTCAGTCGTAATAAAAAGATTTTTAACGCTGTTGGTGAAAAAAAATTCATGTTTACCAAAACCGTAATCGTTTTTTTTTGTATAAGAACGGAGCGACGCGCGTTGAAAGATTTAAAACGCATACAAATCCAGTTCGCGTGCGTTGACGTATCGAAGCGATTTTTCGGAATCGCTCGAGGAATATATTCATCGGTCCGAATATAAAAATACGCATCGTTGGGCGATCAGCCGAAAAAAAAATGTAAAAAAAATAAAATACGTAGGATTTACCAAAACCAACCGTTGGAGAGAACGGCGTCGACATCACGTTTTCGCCGCCTTTTCGAAACGTGCGTCGAACGTTCCATATTTTATTATTTAACGCGTTTAGAAAACGCCCGTTGTGTGCTGCACCGAACGAGTGATAAAAAGGGTTAAAACGGGTTTTTCTCTTTTTCGTATTGCATCTATTTATTTCTTTACGCGCGTAATTCCGCAAATGCGTTTTCTCTATTTGTTTGTTTTTCCGCCTCTTATTGGATTCGTCGAATCTTTATACGCGTACCTACACGATAAAATATAGATACAACGGGGCCAAAAAAAAAAAAAAACACCGAAATCACTTTGGGTCGCGTGGAAAATATAGCGAAGGGGTGTATAGAGACTGCGCGCTTTGGGTCGGTGGACACTGGTTTGGAAGTTGTGGTTTAAACGTATTATTTGATGTTTAAAAAACGATTCCGAGTTAGGTTGTCTACAATCAGCATGTACGTCCTTTTACGAGATTTTCTATACTGAAATCAAAAATATTCGAAATCACTCTTATCAAAATTGTAACCTACTTATTATTTTAACATCGCGCGTAAGAGTTTCGGTTTGTCCCGATCATTGGATGCCGAAAAACCAAACCGTCCGAAAACTCGTTAGCCGTAGGTACAATCAATGTTTCTCGCCTCGGTTTATTGATTGTAATTTTTTCAACTTTCAAATTTGAGACCCCCAAAAAAAAATACTAGCTCCGTCTTTCAGAAGAGGTACTGACAAAAACGGATTATAATTCCGTGTGATTTATTTTAAAAAAATATAAAACTAAGTACACTGCAATATGGCGTGTTTTAATTCGCGTTAGTGTTTTATATATTTACATAAGTACTCTGACCCTTTTTGTTCTACAGGCTCACTACGATAAAGTGAATAAGTGTTTGCCAATTATAAATCTGAAAAATAATTAATAACCGCCAGCGCACAAAAAATGTAGGACAATCATTTGCTTTCTTTAGTATAAACTCATTTGAATGATGGACTCGAATAAATTTGTTCGCACAAGCGTGTCTGAACATATTATTACGTCTTGTTTTAGAACTGTATGTAATATAACTTATCTTAAATAAAAATACTTTATCGCGAACTCGTGTTTGATTTTGTGCAGTTCTTTATATTTTCGAGCTGATGGACGTGCGATGAACGTGAGATGAAACGCAATAAAAATTACTAGTTTGTCCAAAAGTCGTTAAATCCGAGTACGACACGACCGATATACGCGCATACAAAATTTACGACTTTCCGTTGATGCACTACTAGTCGACTACTATGTTTTATAAGTATACGTTTAAAAAACAAACATTGCCGTAAAAAAAAAAACCGTGTCACTAAAAAAAGAAAAATTTCACGATCGAAATTCATTGTGTTTTTATATGCATCCACTATAGTCTGTGTTAATCGTAAAAAAAAAAAATAAAAAATAAAGAACAACTTATTTTACCATACATTCCTTTCTTGTACACATTGTACGTAACCTATACGGTTGATTTTTTAAAAAGTCTATTTTCATGTCTGGTTACTTTTCTTTACATCTGTATGCGACAAGAATAAGTGCAAAATAATAATTTACAAAAATACGAAAACAGCAAAAGTCAAATACTTTGTTTTAAAAAGACGTTATATCTTTAAACTAGAATAAACGTAATGAACCGATGCGCTCCGATCACTTGAACAGAGTCGTGAGTGCGTTTACGAATAAGAAACTATCAAAAGACTTTTAACCAAATAGCTGTAATTGTGTTGTGATACGTATTAAAAATATGTTTTATAACATTTTTATAGATACGAAACGAATACAATTTATCACATTCACTGTTAGGATAGATTTATTTTGTCGACGAAAAATAAAATACCAAGATAGGTATTTTAACAACGTCTTTAAAAAAAAATTAACAATACAGTTTTGGGCAAGTGGATATGATACGGATATAGTGATATTTGCCACGGTTAATACGAATGAAACTGTTTTCAAATTATAACGTGTTATTTCTAAAAGATGTTTAAACAATTATTTTGATTCGATATATCGAACCGTTTTTTTTTTTTTAACTAACCACATGTTTAAAAAAAAAATTTTTTTTAAACGATAACAATTTACGTACACAGATATTTTTATGTTTTGAAACGTTCTTAGTACGATATTTTGTTCGTCAACGTTTTTCAAATCTAAATTAATGTTTCTCCTCGTCCGCGTTCCAACACCCTATTTCCTCGTCAAACAGCCAAAATTACTGCAAACGTCAATCACGGCGGACTAAAACACACGTCCGTTTAGTCCGAAAAATGTCCACGAAATTAATTGAAAACAAACACACGATTCGCAGAACAATTTTCAATCACAAAACCAATTACGCGCCATGTGTAATTATTATACATTCCCTCTCCCAGTAAAAACATGACAGTATTTAAATATCTCTTTTTTTATGAGGTTTGATGAGACTTTTTAATAACTTAATGAATCGTTGAACACGAAACGAATTGCAGAACTCATTAATCAAATTATACGTATAAACTAAATTTAATTTGAAAGCAACTATAAATCATATTGTATTTTAAACTATTTTCTAGGTAATAGTTAAAACTATAAAAATACGTATTATTCAATCTTAAAATGCAAACTTTTTAAATCGTCCAGGGTTTATTATTGAACTTGAGTTTATAAAATTATATCCTATACACAAAACAAAAACACGCCATTTTTTATGAACAAAGTAAATGTGTTGTGTTTTTTACAAAAAAATATATACATATCACATTTGATAAGATTTTACAAATTTTATAATAAGGTTATAAACAGGAGACACGTTCTTTGATTAATTTTAAACTTCCATACATTTTACTCGATTAAATAGAATATCTTATATATTTGAATATCGTTCGATAATTCGTAAAACCTTTTTAAACTGTTAATATTAAATAAGCTCTGCTCGCTAACCTGCGCGATTATATTTGTTTATGACTTTTTGAGTTATACTTTTTAACCGTATAAGACAATCACTTTTTTCCATCATCGAAAACTCGACATATCAATTAGGCGCAAAGCTCATTTACAACTTTATAGAATTCGACCATAAATGAAACTATTGCGAAATGTTTATTTATTGCCGTATTAAGATTATGAATCGACTACTGTTCAACAACTCACTATTTTAAATCCAGATCACGGAATGTTTGTGAAACGAAACCGACCGAACCTCTTGAGTGGATAATATCCGAGACCTGCGATATTTTACCCGACGTATTTTTATTTAAAGGTCATTATAAACCCGTTGGCCCGTCGCGGGTAAGTACAACATTTACACAGCTCAAATGTCCGTCGAAGCGAAAGAAATAAACGAAAATGAAAACAAAATTTTCACGCTACGGCAGTTGGTGTTCTGAGCACAAGCTCTCCCGACGAACTACCGCCGCCACGGAAAAACGTTACACGGTCTTTGATTTTGCGTTCCCCAGACGGTTTAACGTCTAGAACGTCTCAAACGTTTTTGTTTTTTTGTTAAATAAATATATATAACTGCTCATAACTCAAAAACACCAGTCTAACACAATCAACCGTATAATATTTTAAGTGTTTTAGACCGACGCTACAAATATAAATCACGGAAAAACATTTGAGTGAATGTACGGTAAACAGCAGTTAACGCTATTGTAATATTTTAACGTTTTTGAGTAAAAATAAATAAATAACTCTAGAAATTTTTTTTTTTATAAACGGCATTTATACGTAACAGTATTATTTGTTAATGTTTACGGTATAATTGTTTATTGGAAGAAGAAAAAAATTTTTAAACAACTTACACAGAAAACTAACTGCGTTCCTATCCCTGTTTTTTTTTTTGTTTAAATACGGCAAACACGCCTAAAAAAATAATACATTTTTTTAACTACTCGAAAGTTATACTACATATACTGGGATAAAATTCATGGAAATGTACGTCGTTATCACTTCGATGTTAAAAACATAAATCTAAATAATATAAAATATTTCATCCAATTATTTGACAATATTGAAAATCTTTTTTTTACAGTTTTGTTCAATAATGTTTTATTAGCATCACATAAATCATGTACATAAAACACGCACATTCCTATTTCAGTAAGAGTTCAGAACAAATTAAAAGTAATTATTATTACAGACGATTTAGTGTGCACGAAACAAATGTATATGAGGTAAATTAAATGATAATACTATTGTATACCAAAACGAATTGTGAAAAGTCTTATAGGAATGTTGAATTTATACTGTTTGTTAAAAAATATCACATTAACAGCAACGCCACAAATGATTGAAAATCGCGAGAACGCGAATATCTTTTTTTAAGAAAATAAAAACACAAAACTTCACACTTTTCAATTCGTCAATACGGAAAGCAAGAACAATCAATCGACTGAACAACAATACGGTTTTAAATTGCGTAAACATTTATTTAACACTCTTGGAATGGGCATTTCACAAACGATAACGACTTATTTGTATCATCAAGGGCCTTCAGCTTTTCAACCGATTTCGCTTTGATCCGCCGTTCAAGCACTGGCTCGGAGAGAAATTTATTTAGTTTTAATTGCGAGGGATTATAATTGCATTTCCTGGCAATCCGCCGGGCTGAAATAAACTGAAGTCTGGTGGTAGTATATTATAGACTTCCACCGTGTTTCATTTCGCGATAAACGTAAAACGACTTGAGTCGTTCAAACTTCAAAACATGCAAAGCAATATAATATTTTCTTCGGCCTGTATAAGCAGCTACTGCGAATAGTGTTGCTAAAAATAAATCTTTTGATAAATCATTTATGACGTCTTTATTACGTTATAAAACTGTCGACAAACGATTAGAAATGAAAAATCGTTTTGTTTTAATTTTTCTGTGACGAAAACGGGGGAAAAGTGTCGGATAAAAAACACACAAACTAGGTAGGAGGAGTTTCGTCGAAAAAAACAATACGTGAACGCTTTTTTCTAAAATTTCCATTTATGGCGATACGTTTTTCTCTGTATAAACGGACGAGAGTTAGTATACACGTGATAGAAAACCAACCGTTAAAATGTGTACGTTACCGCGTTTTGTAATTGTGAGAGGACAAGTTGAAAATTTGTAAATAATTCATATTTTTAAATAATGTTTTGAACGACAAATTATCGTCTGATCGCAGTAGATATTTAAAACGGTTTTTACGTACACGTTTCCTCGTGTTTCGAACTGAACAGAACTCACGGATTATTTTTAAAATATATTTCGCTAAACGAAAACAGTTTCGGCCAGAGCGTGAAAACAAATCCGCATCAAATTGTCAACAAAAAAAATTTTACACAAAACTTTAACTAAAAATCTCGTTTTAGTTGCGCAGTTATTTACACAACTACGTCAAATTTTGTTTTTGAAGCAATGAACGCCAGTACCCTAAACTAAAAATAACCGATCTACCGATTCAACAATACTCAGAATCAACCGATTCGTAACCTGATCAATCGTCTTTTTCCCTACCGTGGAGCCGAATTTTCAAAAACCAAATTTCTAGACACTTCGGTAGCATCTTACAAAATTTTAAAAACGAAAAAATTACTTTCGCAAACTCGTAAAAAAAAAAAACGTAAATCGACAAAAAAAAAACGTTGTTGGGGAACTTTTTTCGGTATTTCGAAGAACCGTTCTAATTTGGCGAATTTTTCCCGGGCTCTTGGGCGAAACGCGCTAATAAAATACGCCGCTCACGACCGAGATATATAAATTACTTTTCTTTCTTTCTTTTAATCTCGAAACTTTTAGAAAAAAACGGCTCTGGCAGTGCGCGCGTGTATCGACCCCGATAATAATAATAATTCTGCCATTGCGCCGCCGCCGCCGCCCGATACCGAAAATTCGACGACGACGAGTCCTCGGGAGGTAAAATTGTTATGCAAAAACGACACGCGCGCGCGACGACCGCGGGATAACGCGATTAACCCCCGTCGGGATATTCTTCGACCGCGCGCGACGCGTTTTGGACGTCTTCCAGCCCCGTCCGTCGTTTTAAATTAATTACTCGGAACGGACAGGGGTAACTTTTGTGCTGGTGGACAGATTGAACGTCCAGCGAGCCGAGTTTGAGTGCGTGTAAAAGTACACGCCGGTGTAACAGAAAAAATCACCGGATGATCCGACCGTCTAGGATGATCTCAAAGGGGTGTGAAATATTCTTCGAGACGATCGTGCTCTCGGTGTACCGTTTTCCCTGAGAAATTCGCGCTCGACGGTCCTGGGAAAATATCTCGCCCTCGTATGACCTGATGTAACGGGGGATCACACTAGGACGACGATCTTGCCGGAGGGGTATGATTTGCTTAGGATTCTCGTTCACCCATCGGAGGTAAGACGTTACTACGATAGGAATATTTCGGTGACAATGTCCTGGGGTGTCTGGTCTGGGGGATAAGATTCTAGGATAATTTTACCGGGGGCAACATACTTTTATGGGACGTTATTATTACTTTCCGTGGGGGGTATGTACACTAGTTTCCCGAGAAATTTGTGGTATGATTTTCCGGGGAAAATATTACACCCTCGTATGACCTCCTAGGGGTTCACGATCTTAGGGCCACGGTGAGTTAAACTTTACATTTTTCGGTTCGCTCGTTTTAGAACTGTTTATTTTGTTGACGTCGAGTTGGCTATGTTTGATCTCTTATTAGGTTTTAAATATAATAATTTTAAACTGAATAGGCGAACAATTCTTTCGCCCACAATTACGAAATCCCGCGAACTGCGCGGGTGATCTCGAGCGATATTCGACCGTAATGCGCGCGTGCTCAGTAACAACGAAGTTATTTTTATTTTTCAAAATTACACAGAGATGTGTACCGATAACGTACCGTAGAATCTATATTATAACCTAAGAAATCGAACGTCAAATTCTTTTTCGAGTTCATATTTTGTAATCAAACAAACGAAACAATCGAATGATCTCGAGTATTTTTTTATTTTTTACCATCGTAACTTTTGCGGTTTTAGAGGGGTTCGAACCCCTTAGCCGATAGTTCCCACGAAACGTTTTACGTAATTAACTCGGCTCGGCAAGATCGCGGTGAATAATAAATAATAATGCGCGAGTCGCGTCCCATTCAATATTCATCCGCGTACAGAGTGCGAGATCGCGGGACGATGTCATAAATATCATACGCGTTTTTTCCTCCACCCCGTCGTACGAAACGATTAAATTTAATTGAATTTTCGTGTAGGCAGTTACAAAATCAGGGATAGTTACGTATAAAAAAAAACAAAATTATTCAATTATTGGTTTTCATTATTACCGCCATTTTACTCTTAAGGCGGTTGTAAGCGGCGTAAAAGACCTAAAAGCGATTGAATTTTAATACTGAAAAAAGTAGTTTCGAGTTCACCAACCGAATTCTCATGTTACTGTGGATTTTGGTTTTTACAAGTATGTGAAAATATTTTTTTCATTTTTAAAATTTGGGAAAATTTTGCAAAATTATACGTCATTATTCTGAAGAATCTAAAAACTTTTTTAAAAATTCACGATAACCTAGAAAAAAAGATGATTTATTTTAATCGTTACACAGAATACAAATCGGCGGGTTTATTTTTACTAGGCTTTTCGGTCGAATTCGAAATAAATATTTATTGTTATGTTATATTATAGGTAGGTCGGTTAGGTATTCACTTGAAAAACTACAAAATGGTCGACTTGGATAATTTGGAACGGTAGATTGGGTATTTCTATAGCAGTAGGTTATCTTTGTTGGAAATCTGAGTGTTTTCACAAATGAAACAATTATTAAATTTTGTTTGGTATTGAAAACTGATAACGTTTCAAAATTGACCTGTATAAAGACATAGTTTTTTTTTTTGGAATTTTGTTTATTTAAAAAAATATTCGTAAAATTTAATTTTCAACAACGAGATCAATTTTAAATTCAAATAAGTTTAAAAAAAAATTGATTTTTAAAAATTGCCCAACGACAGTGTGTATCAAGCAATACGTATAGAATGTACATTTAAAAATTACAGACTTCTAACTACAAAACTTTAACTAGATAACTATAAAGAACTTAAAATTTGCAAAATTTCGATTTTGAAACTGTTGTAACCGACTGAAAAACAAACGAAATATTTTTTAAGCCTAGTATTAACCATACTCAACCAAACCATTTAAGCGAAAAAAAAAAATGGCAGCGTAAATCACTACGATACAAGAACATGAATATTAACGTTAGGACGGTTTTTTTTTCTCGTGTATTTTAAAAGCACTCAATTATTCGAGTTCGTAATACACTTATACAAACAATAACAGCTACGAACGATTGTGGTGTTTTCTTTTAGAAATATGTTATCGCAAAACCGCTCGCGGGTTTACATTAACCGAGTTTATTTTTCGCCAAGGACAGCGGGGATGACTCAAGTTAATAACTTTAACTCGTGTTTTCTTCTTTTGTACATGGGCCATTTTTTAAGAGTTCGTGCGATGTAGCCTTTAAAATAAACTCGTAAATAAAACATTTTTCTCCATCGATTATATTTTTACTATTACGAGAAAAATATAGTTACTATTATTGTACTTACTCTGGGAACGAATGATAAAATAATAGTCAGTTTACGTTGTAAAATCAGAACATAACATTAAAAGGCAGTTTTAATTGACAAAAAAAATAGAAAATTAGCATATTAAATTATAATTCGCGAAATGTATACGGTTATTTCAAGAAAATAAAGAAATATCGTTCGAAACATATGCGATAGAATTCAATTTTATATTAAGCGGGAAATATTTATTTAAAAGCCCGTTTCGCTCTAAGAACCGCGTACCACCGTTATATAACATATACAATTCGTGCAACCTAAATCCAAACATAAAACACAAACTTTAAACGAAAAAAAAAAAGAGTATCGGTACCACCGAAACCATTGCACATGACACATGTCCCCCAATGCTCTTGGGACCAATTGAGTTGCTGTAGACGTTGAAATGTTTACAATTTCACTATTGAAATAAACTTTATTTCGAACGTACCTTAATCTTCTACCAGTTTCGTGTCTCGTTATTTAGCCGTATACATTCATCTATTCATCCGTAACGAGACGCTAAAAAGTATTTACTCGTATACAAAATAACGTGTATAAATAAGATTTAAAATACGACGCACTTTATACGTTTGATGTAAAAATTGAATTTTCAGCCGAAGTAAACATCATTTTTTTTTAAATAAATTAAGTCGAGTCAAATAATGTTACAGAATGAAAAAAAAACCGCAATAGTAAGTCTGAAATTTAAAATTTTCAATCGAAAACTCCCGAAGGTGTGTACAACTATTATTAGTAATGCGTGAGTGAAAACAACCGAAATGCGCGAAACAAACAGTTTAATTCTTCATATCTTGTGAAAGTGGTAAAAGTCTGTAGCCCCTGTATAACTCACGTTCTATAAAAGCCGATTGCGCTGCAAGCAAACGTTGGCCAAATTCGCCAATATCGACGATAAATACATCAAACAAACCACGAACAAAACGCGAAAGAATCAATGCTCAGACAATCGACACATAACAGAAGTAACACGACTATAAGGTCAGTGGCGTATACAGGATTTCCTTTCGGGAGGAACCGATCAGCAAAAAATTCCATGATCCCCACAACATTTTCAAACGGGAAAGGAGCATTCCTCCCGAAACGAAAAAATTGGAAATTTACCATCGGATTTACTGTTTTTAACATTTTAAGGTCTCGATACCGGGGGAAAACAACAGATTTTCGTAAGCCTGGTAGAATACATTTCCAAATCATAAAATTAATCCGTTCTTTTATAAAACCTGTTAAAAACATACACAAGGAATTTGTCTACACGGATAATGTGTGTAACGCGAATGTAGATAACAGTGATATTAATTTTGTAATAGTTATATCACTCTGACAAATACGTGCCGTTTGTTTTTAACGTAACAAATAATTCTCGGATACTGTAAAATTAAAAGCGTACTGAAATATTTTATTAATTTGTTTGCCGACGTACGTAAAAAGTATTACCGATTTTAAATAATTTGTCTAAAACTGATAAAAGGAAGCTCCACTGTCTAATCACCGTCACAAAACTATCTCAGATAAAGCGAACATCATCACAGACTGACTGACACAACACCTCCGGAACTTCAAATCGCGGCCGACAAACAGTTTGCAGCGTAGTAATAACTACCGTTGAAAAAAAAAAATACTTACAAAAAGAGTAGAACGAAAAAATAGAAAATTTTATCAATTTTCGATTCGGTGCCTGCCGTCCAACAATTTTTTTTTAGTATTTCTGTATATTGGACCGGAACCGACTCAAAAAAAAGTGATTGTTTTTTTTTTTTGTAAACACTTTCTGCGTTCTCATATCAAAATACAGTCGTGTGCGTTCCTACGGTTTTTCCGCACGACTTTTGTCGATCTCGTCGAAAAGCAAGAATCGTCAAAATCGGTTCATACACTGGCGTAGTTAATAAACAAAAAAAAACACCCAAAATGGATCGTTTACGCTTCCTCTTTTTCATTTTTTTCCAAAGTCGGTGGAACCCATCGCGGCGAACAACGCGCGTATAGAGGATACAAATAATAATGATGATTCGCGAAAAACCGTCGGCGAGACAATGCGACGCGAACAAAAGCGCCCGGCGGCGGTATCTTATTTAAAACGGCTTATTAATATTTTAATACCGACATTGTACCCGCTGCCCTAAGCTCATTAATTGCAGCAGTAACGGGGTGCCGTATTATATATACGTCTCCTCGCGGATAATACCGAGGAGCGATAAAAACTTTTCTAAAAACGATTAACGACAAAATAATAATATTAATAATACGTATTGTTTTCACGCGTGCGATCGAAGCTGGACAAGCAAAACCGCTTTTAGATTCTGCGCGAGCTCGGTGGTTCTAACTTTCTACCGAAAAGAGTGCAACGATTTCTACGTTACACGGTACGTTTTATTTTTTTGGCGAATCGGGTCAAGATGGGGGCACTTTAGAGAGGTCGTTTTACCCGACTTCCTCGATGGTTTTTTGACGCGATCGTAAAAAGAAAACCATCGAAAGATTGCGAAAAACCGCTAAAAACGGTATTTCGTCAACAAACGCGTACAGGAATTTCTCCGGAATTTCGAAAATAACCGTCTTGAAATTTTACACGAAAAAATGTATCTTCGCACTATACAACTACAAAAAAATGTTCAATAAGTTTCATTTCGTTTTAGGCTGTTTGTAACCATTTTTAAATGTTAACATTCATAAATGGGTTGTTAATTTTGGGATTTCTTACATGAAATTTGAACACAACAACATCAGTCGTACGTTATTCTATTACCAAAAATTTTGAAAATCGCGCGATTTTTTGATCTACCGATATCGGTTTTAAGATTTTTAACGACGTATTAGATTTCGCGCATAGTTATTTCTCCGTAATTTCGAAAATAATCGTTCTATCGTTTTAAAATTTTTAACAAAAATGTATTTTGGTACTGTAAAACTACGAAAAATTTTTCAAAAAGTCTCATTTGCATCGTTAAATTTGGGTTTCACCAAGACGTTTACTTGATAACTGAGCTCGGTCAGAATCGTTTTTTCGAAGGTAATGATTTATCTTTCACATATTAAACAATACGTCTGAACCACAACTTCCAAAACAGTGACCCACCCAAAGCGCTACTCCGTCAAACTAACCCACGCGACCTAGAGTGAGTGAACTTAAAATAAAGATAATAGATCGTAGATTTAATTTACATAGTTTTTTTACCCATAGTATTTCCTCCTTTTCTAACATTTTTTTCCGTATTTTCTTTTGAAATTTTTTTCTTCTATAGTATAACACTTTTTTTTACACAGAGTAATTGAATAACAACTTTTAAATTATTACAGATTTACTTAAAGAAGTCGAGGAGTTAAATTTTAAAATATCAATTAACTTGTCAAGTTAGCGTAAATTTTATTATTATTATATTCCAGTAAAATATAGGTGCAGCAGTACAAAACAATTAATTTTTTTAGTCATAATATTGTGTACATCTGTGACCCGAAAATTGAAGGGTTTATCTGACAAATTAAAAATGTGTTTTAATTTTTTTAAAAAAAATTTCACATCTTTCTGAACGCCGAAAGTGAACTACGCCAGAGATATATCTGGAACCGCACCTGACCCCATCTGGTGCCGCTACATAACGGTTTTCGCGCGAATTTTAGAAATTCCGGAAATTATAGCCAATCACCGGTCGAGGTGTAGACCGTGAGGGTCGGAGCGGGCAGAGAAAGAGGAGGAGAGAGAGTGGCGCGAATAATAAATATGTTAAACGCGTTTATTGGAGCCGCGGGTGCGATAAACAATTTTCGATCAACTCTAAAAACAATCCGACAGACGGGATTATATTGGTTTGAGCGGCGGGGTTTTGAGCCTACCTACGATTTCGTTTATTTCTATAATTACGGTTTGAAAATATCGTTTTGGTACGATGATAGAGTTGAACGCCTAAATAATTGTTATCGATTGAATCGATACGCACGATCAAAACGCATTTTGTTTTTCTACCTCGTATTTCGCACGATGATAATCAACAACAACGGTTTTCTTTTCGTCCGTTTCTCATCGTCACCACCGTTCCATTTCGACAACTGCGGTGATTTTCCCGTTTGCCGAACAACAAACTGTTTTCTGGAACGACGAAATAAACGAGAACAATTAACCGTTTTCTGAAACGATACACAGACTCGGATTATATTATACGTACAAAACGTACAATAATAATAATAATATGTGTGTATCGTACTCTGCTAAGAAATTGACAAAGCGTGAGATAGAGTAAATAGACTTTCACTTTGTTCTGAACGGAGAAGGCAGATGAAAAACTACGTACCCTCGTTACGGAGGAGATTTTAATTGCCAGTGTTATTTTGCGAGATGCCTGAAACAGCCTTTTCCTTCAAACTTTTCTCCACTTAAGCGTGACCAATTATTTTGGAAGTATCAGCTGTAATCCCACGTCGTCGTCTCGAAAAGTGTTTCAAAACGAAGAAAACAAACATCGACTGGGCGAAAAATCCGTTTCTTTCGACGCAACCGATAATTCGAGTAACGTAAAATGACACGAAAGAGATACTAACAAAAAAAAAAAGTGAACCCGCAGTACACGGCCTAATGTCTTTTTTTTTGTTTATTATGAATCAAAAAACCCATCACTTATTTATACGAAAACGCGTCTTGTTTTGATGAATAACAAAAAAATATCTTTGTAAAATCGACATAATTTATTTATGTCATTAGACTAAATAAATGATCTGTGCAAAACTTCCATCGTGTATAATTCGATATTTTCTTTCGTTATGATGTAGGTTTTTAAATTTGCTTACACGATTTTCAAATATATTGTATAGGCTAAATGAAAAACGCTAGACAGTTCTACACGCGTAGCAACAACCGTTAGAGTTATGAGTAAAATCATCCGACTAAATTCGATATATGATTATTCTTTTGTTACGTATTTGTTAAGTATCGTTTAACACCGAACAGCACAACAACAACAACAACACGTACTGTGGTAAAAAAGTTACTTTATATATTTCGTATTATGCTGTCTTCCGTATTATTATTATACAGTGTACACGTGTACTCGAAAATTTCGTGGAAAAAGCAATTGGGTCGTCAACTTCACAATATTGACATTGCAAATTAGTTATAAGTTATTGGGAATTCTGCACGAAGGTTCGTGGTCGATCGCGCGTGGAGGAGAACGCGCGAGGTTTACGTCGTGACACAAAATTACCGCACCCTCGCACCGACGTCGACTGCAACGTCATAATTTATTTTCGAAACAGCAATGTTTTCCTCTAAATCTGGAATGTGAAAGATTAAAACCGAAATTGAGTTTGAAGTCGTTTCTCTAATTAGTATTTCGCTATGGTATACAAACTAAATACACACTGTTTTCCAAACAAAATGTTAATTGCAAACATTGCATTCAGCGCCGTTTTTTTTCAATCTGAACATTTCAATATTTTAGCAGTAATATCGTATTTTTTCAAAAATATTTATGCAATACTTTACAGAACGGTACACGCTATCCTAACGAACAAATCAAACCTTAAAAGTGTCAAATAAAGAGTAGTAGAACGGAAGAGTTTTAACTATGTTTATTTCTTATTTAATTTTTTAGGTATTTACTAAAAGTACACATTCATATACATCTTTTCAAACTATAAAAAATTTTCAATAGATTAATAACTACTATTCGGTACTTTTCAAAGACATTCAAAACCATTGTTTCAAGTATCTGCTTTGGTTGAACGCGTAGTACAAAAATTATCATAATATTATGTTGCTCATTGCGCAGTTGTCTGCAATTTACTGCGTACCGGTTTTGTAGATCAAACTGAAGGAAAATTACACGTGAACAATTTTAATCAATGAAATCGGCTTATTTTATTAAAAAAACATATTTGTTCATCGCTAAGTAGAAATTTTCCATACACCGCGCCAGTGCGGTATCTCAATTGAAGTGGTTCGAAAGAGAGTCGGGCTGCACTTCAAATTCTTTCGCAGTTTTCACGGCGTAAACATAATATAGGTGCGCGTCTTAACGTAAGCCCGCGATAATTCGTCGGTACACAGTCTTACTCTCGTAATTGTGTTTTTTTTAAACGGGAAAAACGAAATAAACAGTTGAGCTCATAATTGTATTTTTAAACGGGAAAAATATAACGAACTGTTGAGCTCGTAATAAACTTAAGGGCAAAAACGACCCGACAAAAAATTTAAACCAATACACGTGATATTTATTCGTTAAACGTTTGTAATCTTTCTCCGTCTATCACACGCGAAACGTTGAAACGTTTTTCAATCGACGCGACGAGAATCATTCGGGAATTTGAATTCGTCATGAAACGCGATCGAGTTCTCAATTTTTTCGTTTGTCTCGAGTTTTCTTAAAACCGTACTTGCATACAGTTAGAGGATAAAATCAAATATGAAGAATAGTCGTTTTTGAATCGTCTTTAAGTATAAATTAATAATATCAGTTATCATTATAATCGATCGTAGTACGTTGAAAGTGGTTTGAACTTCAAAAGCTTGAGCTGTGTGATTAAAAAAAAACCTACGCTTTTAATATTTTCTAAAAAAAAAAAGAAAACTTAACTTGTTTTTCAATGCAATCGGTCTCAAAAAAGCAATAGAGTTGATCGCATCGAATAAATAAATTATGAGCGGATGTTTGGAGTTGTGTTTTACTTGAATGCAAATCAGCCGGAAGTTAAACAATTTCTCGATAAATGCAAATCACTATATATGTTTGAAAAACGAACAATAGACGAGCCTATTAGTAGATTAAGTTTAAGCCCGTAGCAATTACTTTAAAAGTTTATCGACTATACAAGAATCATGTTTTCAGTAAATACGTTATAATGTATTTAGTATACTGTTTCCCTATAAATATATGTTATTAAACATCTTGAGTTTAGTTTTAATATAATTGGACGGAGTAAAGTTAAATATATTTTATTCGAGTGCACTCCAAACGTCATTAAAAGGTAAAACTCAATATTATTTGTTATTGTATTAATTGCATCCGCAACGCATTAGACGATTTTTAAAAGACTTTAAAATAGATCCGTTGTTGAGAAATTTGAACACTATTATAATTGTTTATTATTGAGTTCAACATTATATATCAATCTACAACGAATTTTTTCGACAACTCGAATATTAAACTACTATTTTTTAATAACGCGACTGTAGAGCATAATAAGCGTGTATCAAACTTTTTACTGGCGGCGGTTTTTACCAGTTTTTAATCACGGTAATTTGTTTTTTTCTTATTTCATAATCGTACATCATATTTGTACGTCAACATCGTATTACCCACATCTACGTTGTTACGTGCTCAAAGGGAAAATAAATTGTACTCCTCTAAATTCTACGCTTGCATTCAAAATATTGTAAAACCATTTTTACACAATTTTAATAACAACTCATTCCATCAATTGAATAAAATACATATGATAATGAAATATTTTGCTTTCGAACGTGACATGACAAACTAGAGTTTTGTACAGTTTAAAACATAGCCCAATAACAAAAACAAATACCGAACGAAAATGTATGATAATAGTGTTTGTAAATTCTGCGAGACAGTATTTTTTTAGTTCTCAACAACAGTGCACATCGCCTACTCGTAAACGGCAATGATATACGCGATCACAGCTTTACAAATGTATGATTTTTCTAAAAATAAGTCATGGGTATGACCGAATTTGGGCCATTTTGCGACTGTAAACAAAAAAAAAAAATTGTGACTATGGATTCTTAAAATTTTTCTGATAACATATGTATATAATATACTTGTTGTTAACCTTGTGTTCAAGCCATTTCGTCGGAAGTTAAATTTTTTTATCGAACAAAAACCACAAATAAAATGGAAATTTTCGAAAATTTCAAAGTTCCATACTTAGCTCAAAAATTTTCAAAAGTTTCAGCTAGTTATTTAGCTAGTTATTTGTTTTAGACGTTATGGCCAAAAAACGAAACCGATCATGTCGAAAAAACACCGTGATTTTTTTCTAACGTTCTCGGTCAAACACTTAACCTACTTCTTTGATTGTAACTTTTTCAACTTTAAACTTTAAATTTTGAGATCCCTCAACAAAGTACGATTCGAGTTCAGAGACCTTTCACCGGAGGTGTTGAACGCGTAAAAATCGAAGCATTCCCACTATACCCACCATTAAAAGTGTTCAAAAGCGAAACAGAAAAAGACGTCATCGTAAAGGCAATACGTTCTTCGCTGACGCTCGGAATGTAAGAACAAAACGAAAAATTCCACCCTGTATACAGACGGGATGATACGAACGGGTACATAATATAATATATATCGTTATTACAACGCGCGTGTTACGGAGTTAAACACGTACGCGAGTGAAGGGAGAAAGAGAGAAAAGAGCAAAAAAAAACCTAAAAAACACACGCGTATTATCATAATATAAAATAACGACCCGTTTTAAAATAAAAAAAAAGTTGTGTGACGCTCGTAGGTGACACGCGTGAAGGGGATGAGTCGGCCGAAACTCGGTACTGCCTGCCGACGTCATTACCGAATAAAATGTGTATATGTATTTGTAAAATGCTTTTTTTTTTTTAACACGGAAAACGGGCGGTTATTAGATTCCGAGCGCAGCGAAGAATGTATAATTGTTTTTACGATGATGTTTTTTTCTGTTTTATAATTTCTGTGAACACTTTTTAGAGTAGAAATAATGCGACGACTTTTTTAACGTCGACCGGTGGGTATAGGCCGGGGTGTAGTACTTTGAATGGTCTCGAATCCGGAAAACGCTAAGCGAAAAAAAAATGAAGAAAAACGTTTAAAGCGAAGCGCGTTTTTTGACACGATTTTTCGTCTTTCGGCCGTAACTTCCAAAACAACGTGATCGGAACGAAACGTTCGCGAGACGTTAAAATATTAGGTAAAATACGCGTTATTCAAGTGACTGCAAAAGTTTTTGAGCCAAGCATAGCAACTTTTCGAAAATTTAAAAAAAAAAATTTGTAATTTTCGTTCGATAAAAAATTTAATTTTTCACGAAAAATTTCGAAATTTTATAAACACGGTTGGTTACAGACGTTAATCCATATGCTACTAAAAAAAATTTCAAAAATCCATATTCTCGATTTTATACGTTTGAATTATTTTATGTAGAAAATTCGTACGACTCGCGCAAATTTGTCGTTTAAGATATTTTGAAGAAAATTGAATAAAAAACAAAATTTGCAATTTGAATCAAAAAATTTCAAAAAAAATCTGCCAAGTAGATTCCGAAAGCGTGAGAAGAAAATAAAAGGGTGTTTTATTTGGATTTTGTTTTTACATACACCAGATGACACGCTCAGAATCGTTTTTTTCGAAGGCGATCGTTGCTTTCAGACACCAATGCGTTTGGACCACAACTGCCAATAATCGTAGCCTGTTGTCACCGTGTCAAACTACCCACGCGACCTAAAATGATGCTGGCTTTTTCTTTTTTTTTCTACTATCTAAACAACCCACGCATTTAATCGATGACGAAAAATATAACCATTCGACCAATTATCGCTGGTCGATAAAACTCATATTAAAATAGTGAGTAGGTGTATGGTACCTATGGAACGTTACTTACAAAGTAACGGAGTGTAGTGAGAACAAAAGTATCACACTCAACTAGTTATTATTTGTCGTGGAATTATTTTAAAAGTTGTGTGACTGGTAAAAAAAAAAAAAAAATCCAAAAAAATGTACAAAAAAAACACAACGCAGTGATCGAAGTCATTATCATATTGTATACGATAAAATCATAAAATGGTTTTAAAATGGAATCAATGAAAAAAAAAAAAAATTAAATTATCAAATACGAAGTGAAATATATCCGCAGTCGAGAAAAATATACCTATTATGCGCGCTCACCTTTGTTGAAAACTTTTCCGTCGTTATACTTTTGTTAGTTTTGTATTCAAATTAAGGTTTTACTGAATATATATGTATACATGCATAATTATATAAAGTTTTGTATAAGTATTTCACTTGTAGTTTAAAGTCAAAAGTCACGAGCCCGGGTTGTTTAATACGTACGTATATTATGATAATAATAATAATAGCGACAAAGATTTATTAAAATAAAACGTATAATAGAGCGAAGAAGATAATAATATTTGGTGTTTGTTCTTTGTTGAAATAATGATACAATAACAAAAACAAACAGCGTGCCATCTAATTACGTCAGAGGTAATTTTTTTATTTGAAAAAAAAAAAATTATCATTAACTAAATC
Organism: Hormaphis cornu; assembly: GCA_017140985.1. Classification (NCBI taxonomy): domain Eukaryota; kingdom Metazoa; phylum Arthropoda; class Insecta; order Hemiptera; family Hormaphididae; genus Hormaphis; species Hormaphis cornu. The sequence goes on from CM029360.1 coordinate 27,524,600, forward strand.
GAGGAAACATCCGCAGTGAATGAATATACACGTCTTGTCCGCTTGAAAACCATCGATATAATAGCGAATTTTAAACTTGTACAATAGAAAATGGTAATTTTCGACGTAAAATTTTGATTAAAATCGATTTGAAATCAAACCATACTGGAGATGACATGAGATGATGTACCCGTGTTCAAACCAAAAGTGCCCTTTCAACCGCTGAATGCTTTTAGTGTGTAATCATTATTGGTAATAATTGATGATCATTCTAAAAAACGCCCCTCTCTTACACGGATCTTCCATGGTTTACTGCCAAAGTTTTATTATTTTTTTTATGAGATATTTTTATTAATTTAGATCAAACATGTTACGATTTAAGTACGATTTTTTTTTTATTTTTAAGCCTGTACTTTCACGAGGAAAATTTCCATTTTTATTACACGAATACCTAACACGATAAAACGTAGAACGTTTGTAGCGCAAGTTTGAAAAACCGTGAAAAACATACTATACTCGAATGATTGTCGGGCGAATGTTTTTTTTTGTCGCTCGACGAAATCAGCGTCAAATTTTTACCAAAACAAAACCCGAGAAACTGACTGTCGCGAGGCCCTGCTCCTCCAACCCGCGTACTACGATTAAACATATTATTGCTCCCATTGAACCGGTTTCAAAAGCCGTGGATCTATATATAGATCGACGATTTGTTCTATTCTGTCGGCCCGCGCCTCTGTAGATACGGACGATTTTCCTTTTGTCCACAGTTTATCACGCGTTGTGAATCTGTGAACAAATATTGCACTCTCTGTGTGATTCGCGATTATTTTCGCTGTAACGATCCCAAAAAGACTACGTAACCGGGGAAATAAGCGACAAATCGTTTAGAACCGTGACGATCGGTGGATTCGACCGCGGGAGTTCTTGTCAACGGGTTCTCTTCGCCGACTAGACCTCTCACTCGACCCGCGGGCCGGCGCCACCTCGCGCCAGTGTTGTCCTGCCACTGGCGAGCCGTTCTCGCGGAACGTCGAGAACGCGAAAGAGTTCAGAGCTAGCTCTCGCCGGCGATGTGTTTAACACCGTGTCCCAAGCGATAAAAAATAATTCATCTCGACGTCGGTGCGAACTGTAAGAAAGAAAAAAATTACAGTTTGCCACCTGCATCATCATTTTCCGCGCCGCTCGGTTCGCAGTCGCCGCCGGGATAATACGTCGTCTCGTGGGCGTCGGGAAAAGAGAGGATCGATCATTTGCACACACACGCGCGCTTACCCCCGGGCCACTAAATCTGCGACGGTTCGCAGGTCTGTCGCTACGCATCCCCCGTCCGCGAACACCCTCCGCCCGAGCCGCTCTTTTCCCGTCGTCGTCGTCGTATCTCGGTTCCAGGGTCCAACGGGGCACCGTTTCTCTCGCCCGCCGCGCCGCCCCCCCGGTACCCCCGATTCTTCCTGCCCTTGTACCCACCCCGTTGGCGTTTTATTAAAACGTCCGTCGCCCGATAAAAAAACAATAAAAACTTTTCGCGGCTATATTTTCTCTCTTAATTTTTACACGTACATTATAATAAAATGTATCGTGTGCGCCGCTGTTTGTCCGCGAGCGATCTCCCTACCGCGCGAAACGGCCGCCACACTTTCACTAACACACGCTCGAGTTACACACGACTACGAAACCCACGGAGACCTCGACTTGCGCGGGAGCTACCCGAAATGTTCGCTCTCGAAATATCCATGTTTGTTCGTTAAAATCAAAAAAAACACACACGAATAATATGCGCATCGTCAATACGGCCGACAAGAGCGCGTAACGGCCATAGTTTCGAGAAACGTGTGTGTTACCAACATTTCAAATTACGCGAGCGAACATTTTGGGAACCGATTTTCGTCCACCAGTCGCCCAGCGGTCGAGTCTCAACAACTACAGTCGCGCGTAATATTATAACAGTGTAAGGCAAAGAAAACGTGTCGTTTTGAAGAAAAAAAAACTTCCACGATTTCACAGAATAAGATGTTCCGGATACATCGTTATAGACGTGTGAACAGCCCCGAATCACCACTCGAGATAATTGTAACGTAATCGGTTGCTATTTAACGGTATTTGGGTTTAGTGCTGCTCGACACACGGTTAGGTTAGGTGTTTGTCTGCCATTATTGCTCGACCGAACTCTTTTTTTTGTACCCACTCTTCACGTGCATAGACGAATCAAAAAAGCCGTGCTTAAAAAAATTCTTCGCGCATACGGTTGTCTCGCTTTTCTTGAACACTGCGAGAAATCGTGAGCGTCGTGCAGACAACAGTATAGGTATCAACTGTAGAAGCGTCGGACGAAAAATGTACGGACGAATTTCGTCAAGACCGAGACGACGAAAATCAAAAAAACAAGTTGAAAATCCTATATCGTATAACGACGTCCAAACGTCGCGCTCGGCGTCTCGTTTATTAACGTTCCTCTACTGTTTTTGAACGGTCACTGCCAGCGACGAGAAGAGTATAAAAAAACATGGCTCGTTGTGACAGTGCAAACATCATAATAACATATAACATTGTACGCGCGTAACTTCTATCCGTTTAATGAAAAGGATCGAAAATTTAAGTTTGCAGAATACATTTCTGCGGATATTTCGATTGGTAAATCGGTGGTAGGTTTTCAGACGACCATGAGCGGTTTTCATTTGTTTTCGGGGGATTTTAAGCCGAGGGAAAATACTAATAGCGCCTGACGATGATATTGTCGGCTCTCTTTTGGCTCGTTGTGTACATTCCGCACATCGCGGTCACGGAGCTGACGCGACGTACGAAGGTTGTTGTCAACGGTGACGCGGTAATAATAATTACTATATATATGTTATAACTTTGCGGACAATACAGTGTATAAATGGAGATATATTTGTACGTCGGTTGGAAAAACACATTTTGCGGAAAAGCGTAAATTCAACGTAGATTTGATTGATTCTCTTCAAACAGAGCGTTTAAAAAAGTCCTTTTCGATCTTTTTTTTACTCGATCCACGACGTTAAAACTGACCAGCCGGTTTCCGTGCATCGATCGCATTTATTGGTGCCGTTGAATTTTTCGCAACAAACGGATTATTTTTTGTTATTAACGCTCTCTCAGCCGCTGGGAGCGCTATCGGCGTCTGTTTTCGATAGTAGATCTTCGCCGTTCGTTCTAAAATAGTAGTATTTTGTGGTAAAACTGTGAATATAATCATAAAAATCCTTGTACGGCCGCGGGAGTTTGTTTGAAAGCAAACGTCGCTAAAATTCATTCGGTCGCTAAAAATTACCATGGCATAATATGGCTTATCCGTTCATCACGAAAATCAATGGTTCGCTGTCAATGCGGGCTGCAGTAATGAAAATTACGTTGGATTCCACGAAACAATCGTTCGAATCCATCGTTGATCCAACGAGACCAAAACACCTTTTCCCGCAAAGTCAGTATGTCCATTAGAGTTAATTGAATGTGATTGAAATCGCCTGCGTTTAAGGCCCGTTCATAACATTTTTTTGTACCATCGTTGACGATCGTGTCAGCGAGAATGCGCGACTTTAGATAGTGTTCCCGATTCAGACACATCGAAAAAACAAAAAACACATAACTTAAAACAAAATTAACTTATAAGTGAAGTTAAAAAAGATAACATAAAATACACCTATTAGCCCTGTATATGCGTCCTATATTTGATGGTACCCACATGAGTCATACCGTAATCGAACGCGTTTGCGGTTCTCAACAAGTGCCCATAAGAACAATGTACCACCTATTGCAAGACATTTTAGTAAAACAAATAATAAGAAAAGTGACACAAAAAATTGTTTTCTGCGAATATCTTAAGTGATGATAAAATTCCTCATTATTACTACACATATTTGCATATAATAACACTTAAGTGTAGGTAGTACATTAGTACTTACACATTAGTTTGGTTTAGAAAACAGTGGAATCTTCCGTACATTTTGGCATAACTATTATCCGATTTACACTAGCACCACATAATGAATATTTGTTTTGGAAAGAATATAAACAAAATATATCACAAAATACGTTGTTACTCGAACACACTACTGATTGTTATAAGAAATATTATTCGTGCTGGTTTAATTTTTACAGACTTCAAACGTTTCCACTACTCACGGTGTTGTACATAATAAATATTTCCAGATTTTCAGTAAATATTAAAACATATTAAAAACTAATGATCCCATAAATGTCGTAAACGTTTTACTGGACGATAAATCACGTCATTACGTTTTGTCGAATACGTTAAAAACGTGTAAAGTAATAATAATAATGTTAACATGCAATAAAGCGATAAAATATCTCGAGTGCAGTCCCCCGAGCATTTCAATCAAAACATGATTAAGTTGTAAACGCCCAAACATCCTCAAAAATGAAAACGGATTAACCGCGTGTTAAAATAAAAACGTCGCATTTATCATGCTGAAATTAAATTTTCGATAGACGAGTATACATTATAGAACCAATATAAAACACCCGAATCGATCGTTAAACCGGACATGTTTTCGGAATTTAACATATTCTCCGGAAAAAAGAAATCGTTTTGATACTTATAAACATTACACGCGTCTGTGTTATATTTTTTTGACTCTTAAGTCATAATTTATCTACAGTTGACCGCAATATATGACTCAAAAAATTACTACCACGGCATTTTTATCCGTAATAATATTTTTTTCAAGACGCTTTTAGGCGACATTTTACTATGAAATACCCTTGTAATATCGTTTTCGAGATTTTCGCCGTTCCCGGAAAAAATGTATTATAATATTTTATACTCGAATTTTGCGAATTATTTCCTCGGATCCGGTGCAATGTTCTCTATATTATAATATATTTACCTTATATTCCTGTCGCACACTACTCCATTATTGTGAGCCGTTTTGATTAGAGCCCGTAAAATCGGTTTTTTTGTAAAAGTTCAACGTCGCAAATAACAATTATTAATTTTTATTAGAATTTTTTTTTTTTACAATAATCTGTATTATGGAATTATGTATTACGTGTACAATGTAGTGTTGAGAACTATCCAGGCACGTTACCTTACGTCAAAATGAACAAATTATTCATCCGTTTTGTAACGTTTGGTAACAAATCGTGTCATCACACACGTATCCGTTAACGTATATTTAATATTTTATCTTACCCATTGTGACGTGTGAAAATGTCAATTCGTTCGGAGCATTTTTAAAATTCATTTTTTTTTTTTTTTTCGATTTTGGATCGTATGTATAGCGAAAAACTAGAAAAATAACGTTTCAACCATCATTTTACCTAACCTATTGGTACCCACTTTTATTATAATAATAATAATAATAGAAAAAAACTATCTTCACGAAAATTTTCATTTCGTATTACGCGCGTACGCGGCCGACTACTTGACCGCCGTTTCGTAATAATTTCACCCCGCGCAGAGGTGTATTACTTTGTCACGCAGCACGACCGGCCACTTTGTACCCCCCGCGATCGAACAACAACAAACAGCCGACTGCAAACGAACCTTTCGCAAAACGCATATATATATAATCGTATTAAATTGCAAACAAACCACTATAATATTATAATAATAACAACATGATCTAATTTATACAGAGCTTTCATGCGGCCACAACAATAATAGTTCAAGAGACGCGCTTTATCATGAAACACGCAGTATTAAATTGACGTGATATATACACGATAATATTAACCTACGCGCGGGTCCGAAAACTAAAAGTTTGAGTCGAGATAACGACGAGGTGTGCGGCGTTATTCGATCCCTAGAATTTATGTATATGTTACCTCCGTTGAAACACTCGGATTGTTTGCCGATCGTTTCTGATACGGCCGATTAAAACCGTTTATTAAAACGTGGAAAATAATGTATCTCTTCGAAACATTTCAGGACAAATCTACGTACCCGTTTTACACGCGCGACGGTTTCAAGTCGGTAAGAAAAAACGATAAAATTCATCGTGGTGGACGAACGTTCAAAACCATGTCTTATTTGTAATACACGAGCAGTTTGTAGGAAAAATAATAGCTGGGAAGATTATAAAACGCCGGAATGAATTTAAACGCGATTAGCTAGCGTGGATTAAAACACACACACGTGTTGAACGAAACTTTTCTTCGTGTCTGAAAAATCGTGAGATTATTTTGATTTTTTATTATTTGCACCAGCCTATAACAAAACGAAACAATATTTTATGCATTGTACACCAGACACGTACAAGTTCCTCCTAGGTTATTTCGTAACAGTTTGCGCGTCGCCTTCGTTCCGGAGAAAACACTCGTTCGTCGTGTCACGCTCTCGAAATCGAATTAATAAAAAGTTTTCTCGGGTATAATGCAATATGTGTATTTATTTAAAATCTCGTACGGATGATACCGAACACGAGTTGACGGGATCCGAGCGGCGAATGGCGAAGAAGAGTATAGAAAGTTTTGGACGAGATCTTACAGCCGGTAAAGAGTTATTTTATTTTTAATCGAAATCGTCGTACTCGATGTATAATTAGGTGTAGACAACGAAAATCAATGTTTGTTGAATATATCACGATACCGATGTAAACCGTGACTCTCAGTATAGGACTCAGTATTTGATGGTCGGATTAAAAAAAACAAAAATATTGTATCGATCAATTTTTGTAGAAACGTTCAATAGGTAAGCGAATTTACTATCAGGCGTGTGTGTGCTTTTCTTTCTACGATAATTTATTGTTTTTATCGATGGTGAAAAGACTATTTTTAATAGAAACATCATTGGTACATTCTATACTTTAGAACTTGTAACAGACAAAAGAATCGTACAGAAATAAATGAACGCTTTTTATCGAATCCGTTTTAAACCGATCGGTACTGACAACTACGAGACCAAAACCACCCGACTAGTAAAAAATTTAAATTTCTTAGTCGCGTGTGACAAACAAATTTGGTATTTTTATTTTAGATGCAGAAGTGCGCGTCGCGATTCCGAGGGCTGTCTGTTCCAATCACAAAATGATTGATGCAAAAACGAATTTTTGCGCGCGACGTTGTCACCGGCAACGGCGGCGCGGCTGCCGCTGCTGCAACGTCCCCGCCGTCGAGAGATCGCGGTCTGTATTAACCGGTAATAACAACAACAATAACGATAAAATAACATAAGCCCTCGACCTGCCCCCGTGATCGATAACGATCGGCTGCAGACTTTAACGGACTTCCGCGCCGTTTATTTTTTTCTCGACGACGCGTTGCATCGTACGATCAAAACTCTTTTTTTTTACATAAATTTTGCATATTTTATACGATCCAAAAACACACACACACACTTAGCGTAAAAAGTTCCGCTGGTTGGGCGAGTATCGATCGGATCGAAAACGATACATGCATTTTACTAACCGAAAAAAAAAAAAGTCTCCTCGAGGAGCGAGTAAAATCCGCGTCATGAAAATCGGTCGATCCGATTACGACGGAGTTTGGTTAATTCTGTTTTACGGTAAAGTCAACAGATAATTGCAGTAGATTATAATCGTTATCGAATGGTATATAGCAAAACATACACTGACACGGTTGTAACTTGTAAGGATTATATAGCAACTGTAAAGTAAATTAACATTAAAATATCACTCAATTTTATTTTCGTAGTAGAGTATCAAAATTGCAATTTATTCAATTACTTTTTTACCGAAACAGACTGTCAATAATTATTGCAGTAGATATTGTACGATAGCGACAACAATAACAATATAAAAGCAGCGCAACCCTCGTCGACACCTGCAGCTCGCCGCCGCCCCCCGGTGATCGATAATAATCGACCGCGGTCTTTAATGGACTTCCGCGCCGTTTATTTTTCTCGCGCGTCGAAGAGAAAAACTACTTTTTTTTCCGCATTTTGTAAGATCCATAAACACACGATTTCAGACTGAAAAGTTCGATCGGGATCGATTCTACGTTAATTGAAACAACGAAAAAACGTAGGTATCCCCTGGAAAACCGGAACGTCTCCAGTCTATTCGACAATATCGTCTGTTAATTTGCTGAAACTCAATAAAATTTGTTTTTACGGTTAATGTTAGAAACACCATCACGGTCGTTTACGCCAACACCAGATACGTAAATTGTTTATAGTATATTTTAAACCCCTGGGCAGCCGTGATCGATAATAATCGGCGGTTTATTAATGGACTTCCGCGTCGTTTATTTCTCTCCTCGAGTAAACGTTCGGGTGTCGATGTAATAATAATAATAATATAACGCAGGTGTAATACGTTTTTCGATATCGTACTATTGTTGTACTAGACGAGGCCGGCGGAAGTGTTAAAAGACGTCGTAAAAACGTATCCCTCTGTTTTTATTGGTAGCAGAGGCCAGTGGCGTTTTAGGGGGTGATTATATAAATCCTCCCCTGTTACTTTTCATTTTAACACAAAAATATATATATATTTGCTTTCGAATTTTAAGATTTTCCAAAATTTCTTTCATATATATGTACTCTATGCCCGTTGTACCGTTTAGTCGTAGTAATCGACCGAATGCAACTAAAGTGCAGAGTTATATCCACCCCATTGTGATTTTACAACAAACTTTTTATTGTTTTCAAAATCATGCAGCATGGAGTAAAAAAAAATAATAACGATAAATATTTTGAATTTGTAAGAAAGTTTACTTGATGATTTTTTGTACGACATAAACAATTTCATACTTAGAAAATTAGCATCGTATACAAATATAAAATTCCAAATTTTCTGTTTTTTTTTTTTTAATATTTTTGGCAATACATAGCTATTTTCGGGAAAAACATTTTTGGCGGCCGTTTACGGTTGTCAGGGGGTTTTTTTTATGTCTCCCCACTTGTGTACGTACGACATCAAAATTTGGTATACTATAAAAAAGGTACCTGGTACGTTAAAATGATATATTTTTACATCCCCTTACGTTGTGAATTTCTGGGCACACCGCTGATAAAAGAGGTTAGAGTATTCACTTTATAGGAAATATTTTTTCAAATTGTTTTAATTTGAGAACAGGTCGCAATGGGCTCGCAATGCTATCCATCCGCAACAACATTCGAACGGATGTTGAAGAAATAACCAACGAAATAGCCGAAAAAAACCTAGGAGACTAGAGCCGCTTCTTTTGTAAATCGTTCACATTGCGGTTTAATTAAGATTTATGAAAAGGTTTATTAAAAATTTACAGTAGGTATCCGTTACACGTGTATTTCGCGTGGAAGGAGAAAACATTTCATGTCCGCCCCTTCAAAAACATTTTAAACACGTCACTGGCAGAGACAACGATAATAATACATACACTTTTTGCAAACGCGGTGTTCGGAATCGCTTTTTTTTTGGACAGATGCTGCGACAATCACTTTCCGGTCCGCATTGATTCGACCATTCATGGAATTTATAGCCGATAGACAGAAAGTTAGCATTTAAAATTGAGCGTTCCTCCGAAAAATGTCTGTATGTCGTACCGGTTGCGGTATTTGGCACCAATGCCTACTTTTTATAATAAAACGAATAATTCTCAGATACATTACTGTAATTAATACACGTACTAAAACGCTTCGTTCTTGGCCGACGAACCAAAAAATACTACAGCAATGTGCGAAAAAGTTACTATCCGCCAGAGCACGTTAGTAGACTATCCTACGTAGTAGAGAATCTCAGTTACTTAACAACTTGTTGATTTGAAAAACGTTGATTATTCAAACGAATTCTCGCGAAACGTAATTTTCAACCACGACGTCAATTTTCAACTCAAATAACCTATAAAAAAAAAAACTGAACAACGGTTTACACATCGAGCGTTTAAAATCACAAAACTAAACGGGTAGTGAAAAGAAGAACTCGAAATGCGAAATTCAAAACCATTGTGACCGACTAAAATAAATGAAAAAATAATTGTTTAAATATTTTTCAGGGCCGACGTAACCATAAATATATGTATAAAACCTAACCGTTAAAAACAAAAATGACGATTGAATGTTATAAAAAAATTCGTCCGAAATTTTGGCAGCCCGTGTGTTGTGTACACCGGAACGCGGCAGTATTAACTCGTTAAAATTCTGTCGTTTTTCGCGCGTCACACCGGGCTGGCTATTATTATTATTATCGTAGCGTTCCGCGCGTGTTTTCGCACGAATGGAATTGACGTTGACACGTTCGGCTGCGGGGAAAAAAAACCGAAAAAGAGAAAAATGTCGGCGGGAAAACAACGAGCGGAGAAAAATGTTTCAATTTTCGATGGCCGGGCAGTTACTGTCGTTCGGAAACCCGTCACGAAAAAGTTGTCCGTTTCGACACTCGCGGTTCCACTGCTGCTGTTGTCGCGCGCCGGTCTTTCAGATTCTGAGCGTGACGAAGAAGCGTGTCTATCTGTCTGTTGGTTTTCACACGGCGTGCGGTTTTTTTTCTACGCATCGATCACTCGATGACGCGCCGCGACTTTTGAGGTGTGCCCTAAAAATTAAAAAACTGATCGAAAATTCAAGGGGCAAACGTGTGTTTTTAATCGATTTTTGGTCCCGCAGATGTGATCGGCTGAAACTTTCGCGTAATACAATTGGTCCGATACGAATTTCCGGAAAACGTTTGAGCAAAGTGTAAAATTTAACATCGCGTAATTACACACTGGTACTAAAACGTTTCGAAAATCCGTAGTCACGATTTTTGTGTTGTTTTTCGAACAATTTGGCCCGTGGACTGTTTCTGGGGGGAAAAAATCGCGTGAATTTCTCGTCTAAGGTTTGAAAATTAAATACGTAAAACGAAATTTTCTATCCGAATAAAATCCGCACGACGGATTCCGAACGCGTATAGAAAAAGTATTGAAAAACGGTGTTATTTTGATTACGCGTAGCAATGAAATTACGCACTGTTGTGCAAAATTAATCACTAAAAACGTGATAACATAAAAAAATGGTCCAAATGGTTTGACACGTCGTTTAAATTAATAAACTAGACTCGACGTCGTGACTAATTTCTTTATTTCTCTATTTGAGTCACTCATAATCGTTTTTTTTTCGTAAGCAATTTTTCGTAGCTTACAGATTTAACTTCAACGTAAACCTTTCAAAACAGCGACCCGCAGCATCAAACTATAGTCACGCGACCTAGAGTGTATTCCGGCTTTTTAATAACAATTTTAACACGCTTATTTTCATTAATTGTTTTCAAAATTCAATCCGTTTTTTTAAGAATTCGTATACGATAATCCACTGAGTAGATACATACAATATATACTATAGCTCCGTCAATTAAAGCACAATATTGTTTTTATTCACAACAGCTATTATCAAAGTATCGTCGTGATGTCGAACGCGATATACTCGGGCGATGATAAAGCTGGGCGGGTGTTTTAATTTTTTTTTAAATCGATGTAAACAACGATTGTAAACACTCAAGTATTATGTGACATGAATGAAGATGAATGGGAGGATATTCTATGAAAAATCATATTTGAAATAACAAGTTTTAATACGATAAAATACGAGAGAAAAAAAAACAAAGTTTGTATGCCGCATACTATTTATAAACACATTACAAAAAAAAGGTATTAAAAGAATATATTTCCACTGCGATTTCACCAACATAACCAAACGGTTTTAGTATACCTATTATTTTTACGCACACAAAATTTAATTATCTGTCCAACGCGAGATGTTATTTTTATGTCATATCTGTTTGTTCGTGTGGACAAAATCTCTTCGAACAATATAATAATATACTTAACAGATATTTAATTCTAAAACGTGGATTTCAATAAATATAGTGACAAAAATGCGATAAATGAGACGATTTTGTAATCAGTTTTTTTTTACTTTATTTTTGTTGAACGGTTAATATTGTTTGTTCGTTTTGGATAGTCGGGTTAACTTTCCCGAGCAAAATGGTTCGTTAAAAATGACTAGCAAATACGCGATGATTAATAGTGGGCCATCATGATTTGTGGCGTTAGAAGCAAAAATTGTTATTGTATACCTTGATGCTTTGATGTTGTGTGATAAGTCAAATTAACACTAACGGTGTTACGAAATACTCAAATCAGTCAAAGATGCGTTTTGCCTATGTTTAAAATGAGCAATTACCACTACTGGCAATTAATTTATTATAGTTCGTACGTGCTTTCCATTTTAACTGCCTGCTTCGTTAATGGACGTTCATAACTTATAGCAGGTGAAAGTTGTAATTCATTTAAGTCGTTAATAACAAATAATATTGTTAGAGTATCTTTTAATTTATTGATTTATAATCCAAACGTCTGTCCAAAGTTATTACGTATAAAATCTTAATATACCCTTCATCAAATATTATAATTAAACGATTTAAACTTGACGGGTAATTGGCATATAGCTACAGACATATTACTATAGTTGACTTATCCTTGACTAAACACAATTAGGCACCGACGACCTTTTTTCACTCCGTTATAATTTTTACAAAATATTCAATGTCAAATTTAAACAAAAATGTACGTTGACTTTTTTCAGTTACATTTTTTTGATGCAAGTCCAAAGTAAAAAACATTGAGAAAAAATACTAATCTGTTAAATTTTATGGTAATCAACATAAAAACAATAACAACAATTGTTCTCGTGATCATAGTGTTACGTAAATTTTACTTTAGGTACTTATATCTTATTTTATATATAACACTACTATAGTTATACGCTTAAAAATATTCCGATCGTACCTACAGTTTTAATACAAATATGATTTTTACTCACCTCTTCGAATCGTTTTGATATATGTATATATTATAAAATGTAACTTGGCCATTAAGAGTTGAATTAATAATGAACTTGACTTACCTGCAAAACATAAAAGAAAAACAAAGTTAATGAACTGCTTTTGAATGAATTATTCATGTTTGTTAGAAATGCACAAAGCATTGACAAAGCAACTCCAAGTTTTATCGGGGCTTAAAATCGAAAACAATCTAAAAAGGCACATTTATTTACTCCTCGTCCTGTCATATAACCTATGGCTGGAAAACAGATTGAAGAGAGGACGTTTTGTAAAATGCCTACAAGAGTATAGGAATCGAGTTTCCCTTCCGCTTTAACCGCCACTGAGTATAGTAAAAGCATATTACACTTTAGCCAACATTTTATTAGTTTACCGTAGAAAACATTTTTTTTAAAAAGAGTTAACGTATCATACTAGGTACAAAACTATTTCGTGAAGAACTAAAAATATGATGTATTATCTTCATTTTTAAGTAAGTTTAATTTTGTTGGTTAATTTTTTGTCATTTTAATACTAACATGACTTGACGAGTTGAAAAAAGTCGTTAAGCCTTTGGCTCGCATTATTAAAAGTCGAATAATACGTCTTGTACAAACATAAAATAAGTGAACCGACCAACGTATGGTGCCCATTCGTCTCGGATTTTCCGGGACGTTTTCAGTTTAGGAATCTACGTCTCCCTGAAAAAGTTTCTCGGCACACAGTTTATCGTCCCGGTTTTACATTGCCATGTCCCGGATTTCAATATTGATCACATAGCTTTGCTTTCTTTCCTAAGTTTTCATCTCAAAACATTTAAACACGAACTAGTCACGTTAGGTTGGGCAGTAAAGAATCACGTCGACGGTTCGTCCGATTGTAATAATTATTATCGTCGGTGCGTAGACGTTGTACAGTATCGTCCGACTCGCAATCACGTTAGTGGGTTTTTTTTTTACACCACGTTTATTAATCATACAAAACTGTACGAATTAAATAGGAAAAGCGAGTAAAAGTCAGTTATTGTGATGTGATGAAGTGTCCCGGATCTATTAAAATCTCATCTGGCCAACGCGCCAAGTACTACACACGATACCAACAGCTGTTCATGTTAAACACGATTTTTAAAGATGATGATAGTGATATTATACTTGTATAGTACTCGCCAGCATTCAAACGAATTCGTAAAAATGATTTATCACTTTCGTCCGTTAATTTCACGGTGCCGTCGTCATCATTTTTACGACGACGGTCTCATACACCGCGCGGCGGCAACCGTTGATTAACTCGGCTGCTCGAATTTTCTTCTCGTCGGCTCGTCTTCGCGGGCACGCGAAAACTGTTCGAATTATTATTAATTTTCCACCGGCGTTTACGCGCAAACTGGAAAACGTGCGGCAGTCGAGCCGAGAACGACTGATATAAATTATTGTTGTCGTTATTATTATAACAATTATTCTAATATACGGGGGAATAGCTGGCGTACGCAATGGCCATACGCGCATTTTACGGGCCAACAATTTCGAGCGCGCGCTCCAGAGAGAGAGAGACCGTTTTTGTACGTGACATTAAAACAACTTGTTAAAACACAATTAATTGTTTGTTTATCGCTCGTTCCCCGTAACCCGGTATTATATAACGTACAGGTGTAAAAGTACTCACTCGAGTCGCCTACACCCTACTATAGCCGCGATGCCGTTTCTGCAGCAGAGGCTCGTTAAAAATTCCATAAATATTTCGGTCCAGCGGTTTTCTCGTTACCGTCGAATAAAATTCGTTTAAACTTTCCATTATGTTAAAAAAAAAATGGAAATAAGAAAAAAAACACCCGGGCGGAGTTCGTTAACGTCCGTGCGCGGAGGATTTCGCGGTTCGCCCGTGACTTTTTCCGTTCTTTTCTTATTTTTTTTTCGGTATCGGCCCGTTAGGCGAGAAAGCGGAAAAAGAAAAAGAGCGACCGAAATAAATCGCACACAGCCTGCATACATTTCACACAAAGTTTCTTGGCTTACACAGCAGCAGCAGCATTACGAACGGTTGAAATTATTTTTTAAAAAAATAAACGACAATTATCGAGTGTTTGTGGATTTTTCGTCGCTTTTAATCAGACGTTTGAACGGCCGGCTCGGTATAGTCATTCGCTGCACGTGACTATCGCCGAAGAAACGAAACATCGTTGAATACATTAAAAAAAAAAAAAACCGGATGATTAGACAAAACACGGTTTCCGTACATTCAAAAACCGACTACACTTATAATCGTTTTATCATAATCGTGGTATTCGATTATGTTATGAACACCGACATTATTATTGTAAAGCAACCCATTCGGTCGGGTATTACTTTATTGATCGGTCTTTGCCATCCGACAGCAGACTGTACAATCAACTTGCTTGTGAACACCTATCGAATTTATAATACTTCGCGACGTGAATGCTCTTTCATCAAAAGTTTTGGTTTTAGCCACATGTAGCGCTCATATGCTGTATACTCGAGAATCATAATTCAAAAGGATTACATAGCAGTTTATGGACAGCGTTTTCTAACACAACGATGTTTCAATTACGAAAAACAATTACGATCCAAGCGACAGGGCGAAACATTGTGTTATACGGCGAACGTGTACATCGATGGCCACGACATCCAAAACAACCGGAACGAGCTGAAACGTAACACTGGAGAATGCGTGATGGTAACGGTTTCAAGCGATTAGCCGAGTATACAGAGAGCTCCGAAACTCTCGGGAAATTTACCAGGACAACTGAGCTGGGTTGAGAATCGTTTTTCCGAAGGATTCGTTGTCGTCGTCGTCGCGTTCGGACGTCGACGATAACGGTAAGCCCGAACCGGAGCGAGCCCCGTCCGAAACTCCGTGTCAAAAACAGAGCGAGTTTTTCACCGAGGAATTCGCGCCGTACACACACCACGAACGTAATGCGATTAGTACGTCAATCGTTGTTTTCGCTCATCAACGTCGTCGTGGTGTACGTCGGTGAAATTTCCGCAGCAATCGTTCGGAAACGGAGCGGCGAAACAAACGGAGGGCGCGACGGGCCGCAGGGATTCGGCGTCTCGGCCGTGTGTAAACGCGGCAGATATTTTCATTTCGGTGAAAGCCCTTTTGCGTGTACACACGGGAAAGACTGTAAAAAAAAAAAGGCATGTTCTGCGGCGGCTGTACAGCGCGCGGTGGTCGTCGTGTGGTGATCTCGGTAGGTATACATACGTATATACGAGAATAAGGGACAATCGCCTCTCTCTCGGAAGCCGCTTTATTTTTAGTGCCGACGATTTATACGAGTATCCGAAATAATGACGGCTGTCACCTAACGGCGGAGGGAACGGGCGCTCCTACTCTCGACCGCGCCGCGAAACGGCCTCGTTTAATGGAACCGATTTTTAACTCGGCCGTTGTCATCGCGTATTCCTCCTGTTCTCGCCCCCGCTCCTTTTCCCACCCCCCCGCTTCTTCCGCCGTTCTCCGACGCGCGCCTCTTCCCGCGTTTGCTCCTTCCCAGCACTTTCTCTCGGATCTTTTCGCCCGGAAAAACGATCCGCCGCCGCCGCCGCCGAGGGGATCCGTCGCAGAAATCATCGTTGGAAACTCGGAGGGATTGTTATAGAACGCGATGATTCGACGTGCCGCATAAGTATCATCATACCCGAAATCGTTTTAAAATTTAGTTAACCTAACCGGCTACAAATAAGTTATTTTATACGTGTTAACCGCCGCGTTGACAGTCAATCTGTAACTGACTCTTTATAAAAAAAAAAAAAAAATTATTAGTAAGAATAGAAGATTTCAAAAGAAATGACGAAAACGATATTTGGAGAAACAACAATCATCGTCATATACTGCAACAAAACCACGTGTGTATAACACGAATCTTTATTTTAAATTGATTTCTTTTTTTTTTTGACCTTCTGTGAATAAAATTACTCATTACTAAGAAGTTTATACAACCGGATGTACTGTAAATATTTCGTTGTGAATTTATATTATTCTATTGTTTTATTTAAACACAAACGTTTTCTCGTAATCTAAAATTGATTTATCAATTTTTTTCCTCGTAAAACCATTTACCCATATTGAAACAACGACAAATATAGCAAGTTCGGTAATATTCGTATCACGATTTCGAGCAATAAAATCAGATTTTTCTTCGTACAGAATTTACGCGTGTGGGCACCCAACGTTTGGCAATAAAACAAACAGACTTAATTGTTACGCGGCGTTTTACGATTTACATATTGATGATATGAATCAACCCTTATAGTTAAGAAACTAATAATAATAATAATAACAACGAAAATACAGCTATGACAAAGCAATAACACACTTATTCAATGAAAAAAAAATCACATTTAACACGTCTTGCGGCGCAGTAATATTATCTCAAAAAGATGTTTTGAAGTTATGTACGATGTTTGTTACACATTAATAATATACCTTACCAATAATATTTGTTACACCGTGATTAAAATCTGCCAAAAATATCGCTCGTAGACAATGAAAACTAAAACAATTTATTTTTACCCTACTGGAAGGAGGACGGAGTGTTCTTTGAACAGTAAAGAAAAACCCTACCCGAATCTCTAATTCACTGGAAAATGTAAGTACTCACAAACCAGAGACCCCAAAAACCACATCCTAGATTATTTACGTGCTGAGCGTGAAGCAAGTATATTGTATTATGATAACAAAAAACAGAATGTTTCGAACGAAAAGTCGAACATTTTATACGTAGACGCAACTGTTAAAAATAAAGTATATATTTCACTTGACACCTTTTCATAATGACGATTTGAATCTCCTTTAGGAAAACTAATATGAATGGCTCGTGTATTACGAGGGTTCTATGCTGTGCGGATGGCTATCTCTCGTTCTCGACTGTCTGCAGGTAAACGTTACGTGTTTTTCCAAGCGTTTCCTAAGCAAGTTAAATAATTGAAAAGCAAAACAAAATCTTGCATGAATACAAACCAATCGGTTCGAACTTTACCTGTAGTCGTTTCTTCGCCGCTCATCCGCGCAAGTATACCATATAGTTATTTCTATTCTAAATTTAATAACTGCAACGTTGAAAAGTAAATATGAACGAAATATTATTTCCAAACGTTTGTTCGCGCTTATTTTCTGTGTGCTCTACGTCTTTGAACAAACAAAAACGGAACCGAAAACGAGGTATACGAGGTGGTTGTTTACGCAATAACTTTAAAACCTTTATGAGAAGATATAGCGAGAAACTAATGGTCAATCTTTTATTTATTTTCCAAACATGCAAAAATGAATCCATATATTTTCTTCCAATTTAATACTTTAGTACATTACCTTTCAGTAAACACAACTCCGAAAATAATGTAGTCATCATTTTTAAAAAGGAAACTATACATTTCGTCGAAATCTATAACGATACGTTATATTAGCTACCGAATCAGAGAAAAATTATTAATCTACTCTAGGTCCGACGACTTTGGGCCAGGAATTACATCTGACTAGCCGATTAGCGTATGACTGAATTATGAATTCAACTCTTTTTTTTTTTTCGCTTTTTGTACACGGATTTTTTTACTCAAATTAGGTTCAACTTTTCACATTATTGTAACCGAAAAAACAAGGGTCTTCTAATTACTTTATTCGATTTTTTAAACAGAATATGAACAAATTTCTGTGAAGAAAAAAATTACTCCTATACTTACAATATTATATTTTCTACACCGGTCCGTTTAAAAGAACTATTTTTTACTTAAATAAATTATTTTTATGTTTTTTTAGCTTACAGAAAACCAATATTTAAAGAAATTTTGTTTAATATATAGTGAATACCTACAAAATTAGTTTGTAATTAAAATGTGCTTATCAGATAATTTTCAAAAAAATTACTATCATAAACTTCAATTTTCGATCGTAAAATTCACTTTTTATATAAGTCCCTCTAATCTAAATTCAAGTCCATTTTAATTAAATTTTTATGAGTAAATTCAAATAATTTATAATACACAGGAGCTGACAATTTTAATTCAAGGTTTATATCTATGTTTAATTTTAATCAATGTATCTGCTTCTTCCTGAAATACTATCTAAAAAAAAATACAGAATAGTAATTTTCATGCACTTCTGTGTAGGACATTTTGGATATTTTGATACAAAAAAATGTTATTCCAAAATTTTAAAAAAGTTTCAATAAAATTTTAAATTTTTTCTATTCACTCATAGAGAATTTTTAATTCTATTTAATTTGTAATCACACAATATTTTTAATTTTTCAATTAATGTTTACGTAGAATTTCTAATGACACGTTTTACCCGCGTGACATTGATACGTATTCATAGCTGTAGCAGAATTGCCTAACCGAAACCCCGTATTACGAATTAACGCGTCCGGCGTCAACCGCGCGATGTCACCAGCCGGAAAAACGTTTTGAGGAGGATTGGTCTGGCTCGACTTTCCGCGTTGAATTTGTTGTTAATTTTTGCATTCAATATGTTTTTTTGGAAGTTTTTACAGCATTACATGTATCGAAAAAAAACCGAAATACATTAAAAAATAATTTTTAGTAACAAAAATTGACTATGAATTAATACGACGTACAAATTTTACAACAAATAAAACTATTTGTCGCGACAAAAACTTTTATCATAAGTCATAACGCAAAAATGAAATGAATCCAGCCCGATTTTTAGGGAAAAAGATTGTTGTTAAATTTTTTTTTTTTTCAATAAATCCATATGATATATGTATAGCTGTTTTCTGTTGATTTAATAAACGACGGGTGCATTTTTGTTTTTAACAAATCCGAAATCTCAATATATCAGCTGTAACCAACAACGTTTCGTAACTTGTCACCGAGTAGGTAATATTTGTTCGGACATTTTACACACGTGGAGGCTAACCCCTTTCCAAATCAATAAAATCGCCTCGTCAACCAAATGTGGACATACGGCCCCAGTGGCGGCGTGCCGAGAATTTTTTTTGATACTCCTAATTAAAAAAAAGAGTGGACGGATGGGTTTAGACAGGTGAATTGCATTAGTATCAAACTAAGGGGGCTGAGACGGATTTTAATTGTGAAAAAAATACGGAAATTGTAAAAAAAAAAAAAAGGTATACCTAGCTTCTTCTTCGGGTTTCTCAGTCTTTCTACTGGATTGCCTTCCTACTACTCTCCTCCACTCATCTCCGTCTTCTATTTTCATTTTGATTTCTGCATAATATTCTAAGGCCAGTTCTCCACATGACTGTGATATAAAATTTGTTCTAGGTCTTCCTCTTACTTTTTTCCCAGGGATAACTACTTCTAGGACTACTTGTACAGGACTATCGTGTCCAATCCAATGTAATTTTTTCACTTTAACGGTAGGTATTATTTAATAGTTGTAGTACTTCACATTTTGTAGCACCAAATCTCAAATGCTTTTATCGATTCTTCTTAATTTTTTTGTTGCTTTCAGATATAAAGTAATGCGTTCAAACTACAACTTCTCAACTAGTGGGCCACCCAAAGCGTAGTCGCTACTCCGTCAAACCACCATCCACGCGACCTAGATCCCGACTTTTTTTTTTTGTTATTTGCAATGCCACAAAATTTAACGCTATTTTATAAGAAAAAATTCGATGTACGCCATGAAAAATGTGGTATTTAAACTGCGTTGTAGGAGCGCGCGGAATTCGTGCGAAACAACGATCGAAAACGTGCATAATAATATATTTATAAATAATATGCAAAAAAATATTATTACAAAACGATATCCGTCATATAGTCGCGAGCGCTGTATATACTCCGACGCGACCAATGAGACTTTGCGTCTTTGCCCATGTGGCAGAGATAAAAAAAAAATTAAGTATAATAAAATAAATTTACTTGTACTAAAAGCCGTTTATCGAGTAAACGAAATCATAACGGTAAAACGCGATAAACGAAAATTTTAAAATAAGTATCGTTAAATATAACGCGTAACATCAAACGACGTTGAAGAAAAGTTTTAAAACACGATAACAAAAAAAGTATAGTGATGTTTCAAAAAAACGATTATTATACTTTATAGTCGATCGATCCGTTCAAAACGCGCGGTCACTGCCGTGAGACGTGTCACGTTGAACCACACGGAACCGCGACCAGAATTCATCAGAAAGGACACTTTTCGAGAGTTACGTCGTCGGGTCGAACAACTAACCCGGTGTACCCTAACCGGTTGAAAGGTTTTTTTTTTCCCGCGTAGGTACATTTCGCCACGTACAAAACGTACGTGAAAAATAATTAGTTTCGGGCGAATTTTCCAAAATGGTTTTTCGGCTGTACACCGATGATGCACCGAAAAATGTGCACCGATTTTCGACCAACACGTGTGTTCCGCGGTCTGTGCACCACCACAAACGGTCGTCTATAGAGTCGACGTTGCACGCTCGCACTTTTTGTCGTGGAAAAAACCGCGTCTAATCGAAGGCGAACAACTTCTCGGAAAACATCCTCATGCGGCAGTAGGTTAACCTTATATTAATATAACAGATTATTTTATGCGACCAGATCGTTTACCACACGGCATCACATTTGAAAAACCGCCCACGAACGGCGAGGGCGTGTGTTCGGGGTGGAGGGCGTTCTCGGCGGAGACCATAAAATTTACATTAAAATGCGTGTACAAACGTATTTATGTGTTGTGTTATTTAAACGGAAGAAAAATTGTTTTGAACGTTATACAAACGTGTATTTCTCGCCCCTTCGATAAATCGGACCGAAATACGCCCACGTCGCCCGTGTACCGGCGCGCGTAAATCGCAAAACACCGTTTGCCAGAACTTTTGAACTATGCGTCAGGGTGATTTTTAAATAGCTTTTTACAGGAACACTACAATACGCGTCGTGATCGGAAAACCGGTAAACGCTCCCCGAGTATATAAAACGCACTGTATAGTGCAGATTACGATCGAAAAATAACACGATATTATGATATTATGATGCCCCCGTTTCGTGACAAAATCGTTTTTTTTTTTTTGTATCGATTACGGAACTCTTTCTCGATTCTGTACACAGAACATATTGTCACTCTTGACTGTTTTACTCACACCGCGTTCTCTAAAAAAGCTATAGTATAACACTACGCAGTCGAGCGTTGTGCGGAATAATCGGTGATAGGTCGTTTGTTTCTCGACTGATGACGACGAACAATGCGCTGTTCTCGACAGTTCCCCGTAACCTGTTATTCGAGATTTACAATAATATCTTCCCCGAGAACTGTGCGCTTCAAGCTGTCCGGCGACGAGCACCCGAATCGCGTAAACGAATTTGTCCTGAATCGCCATAATCATCAACCGCGGCGTATGGTTCGCCAACGATTAACATCATCATTCTGAGCGAACTGTGGGACGAGTAAAAATTACACCGTCGTCCTGTTCGCCTTACCGGGTACAACATTATTATTATAACGTACGTAATATTACGCGTCATTGTCCGAAGAGTATTTATTATACAACGAGAACGGCGATTGCCTCGGGAAAAGAGTTTGCACGTCGTTGTGAAAACAATACGTTGTTATTTGCCGCCGGACACTGTGTGACACGGTTAAAAACCCGTTTCGTAAAGAACAGGTATTTGAAATGTGTATAAAACTGTGTAACTATATAGACACAATAACGATTCCAGTGCGAGATACCGCCGTACCACATACAACCGGCATGTACCGTATACTTTTTTTACCGGTATTCCAAAAATACCGTAAATACTGCATCGCCACTATCGACGAACGTGTGCCGCAAACACCGAATGGTGCACCGTCAATACCCGGGATACCGCGAACACACACGCGTAACTCATACCGCGTTGTTCGCCCCGTCGGTACCGACCGAACACCACACTGTTAATGCCGTAAATAACCGTACCATCATTATTGATGAACACCTGTACCGGAATATACACCGTTAATACCGACCGTAATAAATACCGACGACGTACTCGTCCGGGTGCTGCAAGAGTACCGAACACCACACAGACAAAATTACCGAACTGTCGTTAATCCGATAAAATTTCGAATAAAATACCGCCAGCCGTGTACCGTTCGACGTACCTGTAATACCGTTTTTGTGTGTACGTATCACATCGTCGTGTTATCGTCGACACAACAAGTGCGCAATTATGTTACACCTATCGCGTAATTCAATCGCGCCGCGACGGCGATGACGAGCGCGAATCTCCGACGACGGTACGCAGCAGAGCAGAACGCGCGGGGAGGACGCGTCGTGTAAAACACATATTATAATAACGTCGCGTCCCGTGTAACGCGCGCGCCGTACATTACACATGATTATAATAACGTAACGCGTCCACCGATGCCGCGCGCCCGAGGGACCGACGACGCCACAGCCGCCGCCGCCGCCGCCGCCGACCACCTCCGTTTTATTGATTTCCCGCGGCGGCGGCGGCGGCGGCGGACGTTATATGTATACTCGTCTCTCTCTCTCTGGCCGCCTCCGCCGCCGACGTGCCGCCGCCACCGTCCGCGCGGATACATACTGCCCGCCGTACTGTTGAATGGGACGCCGCGGCCCGCGTGTCATCGCGACGTCCCGCCGATTCCGCGGGCGCTGATCCGGAACCAAAATCTTAAGGGGAAAATTGCTTAAGTAGAGAAAAAAATTTATATTTCTTCGAAAAATCCTAAAGGAAGAGAGTACGGTTAATTTAGTTACGACTTTAATTTGCTGACTGTTTAGCGTAAAAAAAAAGCGCGACCTAAACTTGATTTCTGGGGCAGATCCCCCGTGACCCCCGTCCCTGAACCCATCAATGACACCGAATAAACTCTCCTCCACACGTCGCACACCGTTCGCGAATAAACCGTCAGCCGCGCTTCGGGGATTAGTGCGGGACACATAACGATCGACGGGGACACTTTTGGTGAGGGGGGCCCTTTTACCAAAACCGTTTTTTTTTTTTATGTTCAAGTACCTGACGTAATAAAATTATGATCCAGACCCTTATTAAGTTGTTTTTTAAATTTTCCCTACTCTTTGAGTAAAACTACAAAAAAAAACAACAAACGAAAATTCGGAATTTCCGAGAAAATTTCACGGCGAAATGTTTGAAATTTTAAGATTCGTGACAAAGTTTTCGTACGGACGGCATGCTCCGATTCACAAAACCTCTAACGAAAGGTCTATTAACACAAACTATGATGCGGCGTGTACCAAATTTTAGAGTTCAAAATTGAAAAAGTTACAACATTTATTACGAAACACGTACGCTTGTCGTTCGTCCAAAAGTATGGGGTGGTAAGCTTATACAATATAATCCGCCAGCAGTGTGTACGTACGCGCATTTAATTCTCTCGCGTAGTTTACCGAACTAAAATCAAAACAACCATGTAACAATAGCCACTTATCGTCCTAATTACAGTAAATTGTAAGCACAAACTTTGTACGTGACATACGCTAGATACGTTGATATACGAAACGATAAAAGAAATGCTCATTTTACGAGCTTGCTAAACAAACTATTTTTCGTATTACTACACTAATAAAAACGTATAAAACAATGAACGTACTCGGATAATCATGGTATACATTGAAACGAAATCGATTTTAAACGCGTTGTTATAATACCTGTGTATTAACCGTTATTGAGTAGCGCACGGATACTTTATCGTTATGGTCCGTCCGCAGATTTTCTCCACAAAAACGGTACAAAAGTTCCTTCTTAGAAGACCACCCTAAGCGGAAATCGTTAATTTCCACGGTCGTCTGAATTATTCAACGTCTGACCGCAGAAAATTCAACAACACGTAATGACGTTAAGTAAAGTAGAGCAGGTTTTCCTCTTTTACATACCGAGCGTCAGCGAAGAACGTTTACTGTAAATCGGCATTCTCAAACTAAGAAATAGTAGTTTGAGACTACTAACCACCTCAGTTAGGCCTATCAACGAATATTGATAAAACGCGTATTTATAAATTAAATTATACGTGTTTATATGTAAGTATCTACGCGAATTTTTATTTACTATCTAATAATTTTTAACTTTTATAATATTTATGGTCTTATAATAGTCATAAACGACGTATTTTGAAATTTATTTCTCGCCCTCTTACTTTTTCCCTGTCGCTCGCTCTCTTCAAGGAGAGTTTTGATAGCAGGAAAATACCAGCTTTTATTGCCCAACGCCCTTACCATGTGCCATTACGCGCATCATTAAATGTCGGCCATAAGGTTATCCGCAAACTTTAAACTCGATAATCCATTTTGATATACATCATCACATTATTGCAATATTTTATAAAAATCTTTGTACACAACGGAACATTTTTATAGGTACGATAAACATAAATCTCAAATAGGTACGGGGACATTTTCAGTATAGTTTGAGTGTGTGTCATTTATCCGATTTAATTTTCATTCGGCGGAATTTTAGTAAACAAATACGCCTACTTTACATATAAGTTTAATGTACTTTTTAAATTACTACAGTTGTATCAATATTACCTACGGACATGCATTTTTTTCACTTATTTTTAACAGCTTTTAATAGTTAACGGGTAGTAATAAACACTAAATAAATTATAAAGCCAAGTAGATAAAACTTGATTTTAAAATTTCTATTCACTTTCGGGAGTATATTTGTTTTCGATTCACTGCGCGAAATAATGATAATGATATGACTAATATTATAAAATTCAGAAACCGCATTTCTCTTAGTAGATAATTAAATAATTGTTAAATGTTCTACGTATTTATTTCTTCGTGTTAAATGAAACAAAGACAGTTAAATTAAGTTTTGAACGTACCGTAAAGACTGGGCAGTGTTTCTCCAAGTGTACATAAATAATTTCTTTCTTGAAACGTAAATCGAATTCATACGTATTTGATAAAATACACAACCGTAGAAAATTGGCGAATATCGGTACACATTACAAACATGTGAATGGAAAGTAAAAGAAAAAAAAGAATTGTTACGTTGAAATACCGAAAAAAGTCATACGAAAACAATAATAGTTTAGTAATTATAACTCAATACTTATCGGATAGGTAATCAAGTCGTGTTTAGCGAAAACAGTCGATTATTAACCGCGACTTTTTTCATTTTATTTGTTTAAAAAAAAAAATAGTGAAAAAGCAGACAAACGACAACTCTTCTATTCGTCCAACACGGAAATAACTAAACAATGCACGACGTCTTAACTAGGTAAATCGAGTGTCGGACTATTGTTATTATTATTGTTATGAATTATATTTTAAGCCGGTGTCGAGTACGAAACGCTCTCCTCCCGGTGCACGACCCGAAAACCCTATCGGGAAATTTATCGCGACGCCAAAACGATCACACGCGCCACTCCTAAATCCCGTTTCCCGCGATTTTCCCGGCGAATTACTCCTCTCGGCCGACCGCAAAAAGTCCCTTCCGCTAAAACCGCGACCCCGGTGCGTACCACCGGGAAAACGGGACGGACCACCGCGCGCCAGAGGAGACGATCTCGGGACACGTCGAGGACCGTGGCGGGGAATATCCAATAATACGCGCGGGGACGACAAGCACATAAAGCGCAATATACAGCGAACGTTCGCTCAGAATTAGTTCCGCGTTCGGTCCCTTTGGCAAACAAACGCGCGTATATAGTACATTATACGTAGCACAACTTTACTTTAATAAAGAGAGGCGCTATAATACCGCTCGTGCGAGAGAAACGGGTGTGTGTGTGTGTGTGTGTGTATTCGCGACTAAAAACCAAACACCTCGTCTTTGTTTGATTAGTAAACCTCATCCAGGACGATGACGTCTATACCATCGTCGTGGGTTCCAGCAGCAGAAACCCGAGCTGGGATCGATACGTACCGCCCATCAAACGCGTACACGACGAAGGGTGGTGCTCTCCCCGCAACGACGACGAGACGACTTTTTCGGATGGTTCGGGGGAGCGATTTTAAAAAGAAAAAAAGCCGGTCCACGGGTCGCGTGGGTATAGAGTTTGGACGGAGTGGCGACCACGGTTCGGGGTGTGTTTGGAAATCGCGGTTCAAACGCATCTACGAGAGCAACGACACGCCACCGTGTTTGCCTTCGAAAAAAAAAAACGATTCTGAACAGTCGTCTACAGCAGTGGCAATACGTCCTGGTAAAAATACGCGATGAGATCTAACGTGTCGTTAAAAATCGTAAAACCGACATCACCGGTATAGATGGTGCGATTTACAAAACTTTTGGTACGTACAGTCAGAGTGTTCGACAACGTACGACCGATGTGTGGTGTCAAGTCGAAAAACCCAAAACTGACCCACCAAAATGAAAAACCTCAGAATGAACAGCCTGAAATTAAACTTCGAACATTTTTTTCGAAGCAGCACAAAAACACATTGTCGTCTAAAATTTCAGGACTCCCTCGATTGTTATTTCCGAAATCATCAAAGAGAAATAACATCATTACGCCGTTTTTAGCGGTTTTTCGCCATTTTTCGGTTAAAACTGTCGACGAGATCGAAAAATCACCACTTTAAAGTACCATCCAAAAGTCTAAAAAAAAATGTCACGTACGAAGTAAAAAAAAATTCAAATAGACCAAACAACGTTACCGATTGGGACACCACCGAGTATCAAAAAGTAAATATTTTGTACAAAAAATGTGTCACTTTAGTCGTCTCGCACAGTTGCGGGTGGGCCGCCCTTCTTCCAGCGCACGTGTACCTACCGCGCAAAGCGAGACGTGTTACCAGTGTCTTGACGGCAGGTTTGACGAAACATAGTATTCCTTTCGTTGGTTTTTTGATTGACGGGTAGAGATTATAATTACTCGGTACCCGAGTGAATCCGCCGCCGCAGCGCGAGAGGATAAAGTGCCTGCCTTTGACAACGCTCGAAGAAAAAAGCTCAAAAGATTAGGGACCGATCCCGACGGGCTGCATATTGTTATGCGTATAACTTGTACGCTTTTGCCCGTGTATCAACTGCGGTTCCGCCGGGGCGTATTTCAATTTTCCGCGAATCGACGAGAAAATTTCCTACGTGAAAGTACCTATTATATATCGTACACGTCACTGATTTCGAACATCGTATAGTTTTCGTGTCCAACACGCTTCTTCTTCTTCTTCT
This sequence comes from Hormaphis cornu, assembly GCA_017140985.1. NCBI lineage: Eukaryota > Metazoa > Arthropoda > Insecta > Hemiptera > Hormaphididae > Hormaphis > Hormaphis cornu. Next base: position 27,552,372 of record CM029360.1, read on the forward strand.
TTTTTAGTTACGGCCCTAAAGACCATCCTGAAAACGTTATACTTAGCCACATATCCCTCCTGTCCTCTGCTGCTTCTCTCCATTTGACACCAGGCTCTATCTTTTCCACTTATCTCTTCACACATTATCTTCCCATCTTAACATAGTGGTCTTTTTCCATTAGGCTCTTCTTCGATCACCCGTTTTACCCTGTTTGCGCCAAGCATGTCCCAACTCAGTTTCCGCTTGACGATCTCTCCAACTATATTCGGCGGCCTCTGGAAAAATCCTTGGAGTTACGAAGTTTTCTCCATTCGTTCGTTTGTCTATCGTATACGGGGCCAAAAATTTCCCGTAAAACTTTTCTCTCGAACATCGTTAATCTTGATTCTTCTATTTTTCTCAGCGGCCAAGTTTCTGAGCCGTATAGAACACGATCGGTCTTAGTAGAGTCGTGTACATTTTGATTTTTAGGGCTTTGGATAAGGACTTTGAGACTTTTTCAAGTCCATAATATCCTCTATTCGCTAGACGTTGACACCTCTGTTTTGATGTCGTTATCCTCCGTTATCATCGATATACTTAAATCGAGACACTCTTTTGAGCTTCAGTTCTTCAATTTTGATATATTTTGTTCCCGACCGCCATCTCTTCGGCTAGCCACTCTGTTTTTTCCTCATTAACGGTTAGGCCCCCACTTTTTTCGCCGTATTTGTTAGATTACTTCCCAATCTCTTTGTCACGTCTTCGCCAAGTAGAGCGATATCGTCTGCACGTGATAGCATTCCGATTTGTCCTAACATAACTCGCACGTTCCTGAATTCTGACATTCTCGTTTGCGCGCGTTCACCCTGTAACCGTGTGTATCATTATTATTACGTACACCGTTTCACCCGTTCTCCCGCGACGGTGCATTCGTTTTTGTGTTTCGCTCATTCTATACGTCATGTAACCCCTCGGATCATTACGTATGCAAACGCGTATGTAATCTCTGCTGCGGGGTCGGCCGGACACATTCGGTTATGAATTATCCGCAGAGAGACAGAGAGACAGAGAGACAGGCCTTTAATCCGGATGCGCGAGGGAGACCTACACGTATATATAACCGCAGCGTTGTCGTTTTGCACTGAACGCGATGGTTTCGATCTACTTTTGTGTATACAATATCTATCCTCCCGCCGCCACTGATAACCTCCGCCGACGGACGACTCGCCCGCCACGGGACGGATGAACAATAGCTTTTGTTTCGTCGCGACGACACGCCCGAAGCCATGGTGTGTGCATTGTGTGTATACACACTATTTATACACGATAAGAAAAGTACCTATACGCCCCCGGACGGAGTCATTCGACCGGACTTGGGTTTTTTTTTCTCCTCGTGTTTATAACAAGTTTGGTAAAAAAAAATCCATAATATATCCTCCAACTCGAAACTAAGACCCGAAATTCACGGTGTTCTCCGGGAGAACGCCTCTCTCTTTGAACGCACTTTCGGTACGTTATGCGAACCGCGAATACGCGATTATAGTTTTAACCGCGTTCGAAAATTATTGTATCTAACGGACGACTCGACGACAGAACGTCGATTTCGTTTTGACCCCTGCACAAATGTGGTGCGCACAAACTATACGACGATATTGGTCAACAATGAAAAATAATACGGAAATATTAAAATTGTACACCCCACTGTCGAAGTATTTTTTTCATACTTAACAAAACGATATAAACGATAAACGGATAGATACAAGTCGTTTGTTTCGATAAACACGCGCGCGACTGTTGTTGTCGTTCTATTACACCCCGCGCGCGTTTTTACCGGGAGATTTGTTTGATCGACGCGCAAATGATAATTGATCGACGTTTTTAAACTCGCCACCCGCTGACACAAAAATTAGTATAATTCGATATTTGTCGGTTTTTATACGTGACGATAACGCACACGATGTGTATACAAAGCAATATTTTACGGTTTTTTGGAATTTTTAAAAGGGTTCTTTGTGACGTTTAGAAAATACCGATTTTTCAATAACGAACACTAAAATTCATTTTTCACCCCGTTCTTCCTCGTCGAGCGTAGTAACACGCGCGAGAGCGGACCGCAGACGTACTGCCACTATAAACACTCCATAATACGATGCGTTAGTTCGCTGGTCCGTGTAGAAGAATAGTTCTACGGGAAAAACGTACAAACATGAAAGGCGAGGGCGTGAATAAGCTGCGGGGCGAGAGAAGAAGAACGAATAAATCAATATCTCGAATTGTATTGCATTGTGGTTACTATGAGTTGGCGGAGCACGTTGAGATTAGAGCGAAAATGTGTGTGTCGCGTGCTGCGGAAGGGTAAATTTATAATATAATTAGCCGTATCGCCGCGGATGTTGACGACGAGCGTTGGTGCGCGGGGGGCTGAAAACAAGGGCGGGAAAAAATTGCTCTACTTTCATTTTTCACGGGCCATTGACCATCAATCAATTCCGCGGCTCGGTTATCAATCAACGTTGGGTCAACCACTACTGCACCCCGCTCCACCCAACCGCCACCACCCACCCACCCCCAATCTTGACGGCTCCGTGGGTCTACCGGGATTTCGATTTAATTTATTTCGGACGGGTGTCCGATATAAACGAGCCAGCTTGCATGTTCCACGGCACGCAAGACGCATCCGCGCCGTTGAAAAGAGGTTCGCCCCCCGAAAACATAGTTAAAAAAAAATATTCTACGTTTACCGTGGTGAAAAACCAACGTATATTATTTAAATAAATACGATTGCGTATTAAACGCTGACTCGCGACATTAATTTGTGTGGTGCACAAAACGTACAATCGAGTCCGAAACGGGTGCGAAAAATCGTCATTTCGACGGCTTCACCGCAACGGCTCATTTTAAGACGAAATTTTATGAATCGCGCGCGATACTTTTCGATACGTAGGAAAGTTGAGTACGTCGTAATTTACATTATACGTGGTCTTGTACATACATACACGTTTTAAAAAACAATAATATTTCCTTCGGATTGAACCTTTTGCCGCAACTATTACTGCAGCGTTATTGATCATTACGGTCGACCGCGCACAACCAGATGGCACGTTCTTGTTTACACGATCAAATAATGTGCAGTGCGGTACTCGCAATATAATAACGTTTTAGTATAAAATATATCGCGTCGTTCCACTTTACTTTCGGTTCAACTAACCGAATTTGTTGAATGAATTTTGTTCGATACATTAATAACTGTGGCGCATTTTACAGCGGTCGTTAATGATTGAATAAAGTTGGGATAACGATATCAATTGGTTCCGTTTCAAAATGAAAAGCTAGAATAAAAAGATAAAAGAAAAAGAGATCGACCGTTTGGGTAAACAGTATTCGGGTGAGTTTCTACAATTTATTTTAATACGCTTAAAAGCCAAAATAGTTTTGTTATACTCAAACTCTGAGAAAAAATACTCGATTTGAAATGTATTAGTATACACAGACTTGCGATTTGTTCAAACAATAATTTATTACCATTTGCAACAACTAAAGGTATTGCGATTGCACGATTGTGAACTGGATGTTACATACAACCTACCTTAATAAAACACGACTACCTATACAAACATCAACTTTTAATAATCGGTACAATAAATCTTTTCGTGTTTTCATTTTTGGCAGACAAAAAGAAACTAATTAACATTTAAGAGAAAATATATCAAAGAGGATTTTTGGCTTTAAAAATAATACACGAAACAACGAATACGAAGGACGAACTCAGAACTAAGAGAACTGTTTTACGAAACCTATTGGTAACAGGCGTACTAAAAATTCGAAGACTTAGCTGGGCAGGCCATGTGTGGAGAGCGAAGGATAGAACAGTAAACGAGGTTACAACGTGGCGACCAGATCGAACAAGACCAAGAAGACGGCCAAGATAGCGGTGGAGTGACCGAATCAGAGAAGATCTGAAGTTCCTAGGAATCGAGATGAAGAAAGGGCTGCGATGGATTGAGAACCACAGAGCGTGGAAGCGTTGATCGGTCTTGATTGAGCAGAAAAAATTTAATTTAAGAGCAACGAAATCATAAGCTCCACCAACAAATAAATAATAAATGTTTTCCATTAAATTATCACGTGTTTTTAAAAATAAAACGTAGGTAACAATGATCATCAATCATCATACGAGTACAACGACGATTTACGCAATTATTGTTTTGTTTGAAAAGAAACACAAAACTTTTAAAAACAAAAGTTTTTTACAAAACCGTTTTTAAGCGTTTGTATCGTGTTTTGTGCACGTTCACATCAAACGAACAAAGCCATTGTGGACCGCCGTAATAATGTATGTCTAAATAGAATAGTAAATAATTGCAATTTATTTTACTTTTTTAACTAATCGTCGGAGAACAAATCATGTTTTTTAGTTCGGTGCGACCATATCGACTACATTTTATAATAAATAGCTCAGTGAAACTCATTGTATTCGGGCTCTTGATCAATATTAAATTATAGGTACCTAAGCCGCGACAATAGATTTTTGTTTTTTAATTAACGTTCCCCACAGAATTCGGCAATCAATACATCTATTGTCCATCACAACCCGCATGGGGAGCCCGATTACTACGTTTGACAGATCGGTTTTGTGCCCGACTCTCTCCGCAATAATTCCTTGTCACCAGTCGAGTCGGATTTAAACTTATAATATCAATTTTTCCATCGGTTAAGAATTGTGTTTTCGACGTTAAAGTTATTACAATATTTTTCATGTATTATTATTATGTGAACTACCTGGACAAAAGAACATCACAAAATTAGAATTTTTCAAAATTCCTAATTCAATACCTAGTCAAAAAACCTATAATTAGAAAATGTAATGAGCCCAAAAAATAGTGCACAATATAATACTGCATATACGTGATACGTCTCCAATATAGTTTTTTTTTAAGTTGTCACCACCGTAACAAACTTCTATTATAATACAAAATAAACACATGGACTCCGCCGAGTATCGTGGATTGTTAGAAATTGCGCACGAACCAATAAAAATTTACACAAAATGTATGGAAAATAATATATTATTATATCGGTAGAGTAAATAATAATTAATGATGCTGTTTGGTTGATTATACGACTTTCACACAATATAGAATGTATACACAAGCAAGTAGTGACGCGGGATGGTAACTAAAATCCTCGACGTTCTTAAAAAAAAATGTTTACACACTTTAATTAAAAAAAATTCAAATTAAACAGTTTATAATGAAAAACACCAAAAAATATTATAAACGTATTCTAACTTAGCATCTCTTGTTTTTATTATTCTTGAAAATGTGGTTTATATCCTTGAACAAAGACTAAGACGTGGATTTATCAACTAATGAGAAACAATGATGAAAAAATACATCGGTGTATCAAAATTTTAGAAGCTTACAGCGCAGCGGCCGACGAAAACTTTATTTTTATCTTGTACGTGACCCACTAAGCATAACATTACTGAACGTATTAAAATGTATCAAATATTGTCGGTTAAGTTTCATTCGTTCATAGAATCTTATGTTTCAAAAATCTCGATCATTTTGATCTCAAAAAATACACACTCTTAAAAAGTCTAGGTGAGAAAAACATTTTTGATTTTAAGCTTTTGGCTTCGAAAATTTTAAAAACGATACACCCGAGGTACGGTAAAACGAAAAAAGATGAAAATCGTACAAAAATAACCGTGATACGTAAAATTGAATTTTTTTTTTTTTAAGGACTTAGTTGTATCATTTTATCGACCTATCTATTACCGGGTGTCTACGGCGGCAGAAATATCAACGTGGATACGATCAACGTATGCAGCTATGATAAAAATATCGATAGGCAACAAAACAATAAACCTGTGGCGTAGGAATAATAATAATAACCGACTGTCGACCAGAAATAATAATAATAATGTCGATCAAACTATCGCGTCATCTGATGACGAATCATCATATTGATACGCGAGTATCGATGGCCGCGACTGTCCGCTGCGAGTACGCGAAACTGCCGTTAATCCGTTAATCCAACGCGACCCGACACCGTTTTCAATAATAATAATAACAAATGATTTATGTACTGTCGAACCCGCGTGCAACGATTAGAAAATTCAAAGCGTAAAGTACAGAAATATATTCTATAATCCGATTCATAGAACAAACGTAATTTTTAAAAATTCGTATCGCGTTTTCCGATGGCGTACCAATCGAGTAATAGTGGTTTTCATAACTTCCTCTCCCACATCTCTAAATTTGCGAGTTTTATCGCGCCTGCCAACGTTTTTTCAACAGTTTTTTTTACCTATGCAATTTAATATTAGTGATTAAACTCCATACTCAACTCATAAAAAAATAAAAAAATTTACACTCTGCAAACACCTACACGTTCTCCGCGTGTACGTTGCTTATTCGCGAAAACAATTTGTACGCGATTGTTTCACAGCACCCGGTAATATAATAAATCACTATCCCACTCGTTTCTACTGCACTGCTTAAAAGCAGTAAATGAACAATGTGGGGTGACGCGAGTCTGGTTTTTATTGTATTCTAAGTCTACAAATGTTACTGCCAATAAAACCTTCCAGGAACTTTCGAGTTTTTTTTTTTGTTCCAAATACATTCAGGTTCCTTCTTCCAATCACGGATTTGTTCGACTAATAAAACGCACGACGTACGCGATCATAAATCTCCACGTATATTTTATTAGCTGCTCGACGATTCTACGAAAAAAAAAACAAAAACTAACAAGATATGTTTAATAAATGCCAGTAAAAGTGCAGGTTTGTCACATCCATTGTACACATCGAGTACTTTAAACGCACGTTCTAAACTGGTTAAAAAATAGTTTAAACACGTCAGCGCGAAGAAATCAATATCGATAAATGCCATAAAAAAATCGACATAAACATGTATGATAATCTATTACTACGTACCAAATTTTCTTTAACATAATATGGTCAAATCTGGTTCTTACCAACAATGTTGTTAATACGTATATTGTTAACAATATTGTTTATTTGATATAAGCAATATTTTCTTTTGTCGTCTCCGAATATATCAGTGTGGACGGTTCTAGAATACCAAACGTAATTAAGTAACTAAAAAAAAAAAAAACAGTCGCATTGTACTCCGTCCGTCATCATAAATAACTATACTTAAATTTTACAAAATATTAAAACACTAAAGCAGCTCGTTATTATACCGTAACTAAACTATTACACCGCATACATCGTTTGACAAACGAAAACTGCTTTACAAAACGCCTACGAACCGTCGTCACGGAATCTAAATTTATACATTTTGGCTACACTTTAGAATTTCAAATCGGACATTCAGACTCGAGCCGTTCCTAAGATTTATCCGTTTTTAAAGTAATCCCCTTAAATTAAAAGTGAAAAAAAAAAACAAGTCCGTTAAAAACGACTAACAAAAGCTGCAGCAGCTAAGGAGGACACGAGATAGAATCTTAACGTCGTAAATTTTATAAATTCGTTAAGTATTTCTAAAAGAGGCGAAAACAAAAGTAAACACGGACGTTGGCGGAAAAAACAGCTACTTGAGAAAAAGTTAAAATTAAAATAAATTTTTTCGCGTAAGCGTAACAAAACAAAATAATTTGTTTACGTTCACCCTAATTTATAATGCACGCAGTGTTCACGGAAATTAATTTACAACGTTATTGCGAAACTATATTATAATTATTATTATTCGTGATCGCGCGTTTACGCTTCAACTATATATATATAATCGTTAAAAAGCGGAAGTAACTGATTTTGTTGTCGAATCGGCTGCAAACATCACGAACATCGTGTTGTTTGTTTTACGCATAGACGTATTATTATAATAATGAAGTGAGAGGCCGAGCGTTTTCCGCGTCTGCAACATACGAATGAGGCGGAATCTGCGGTTTTTTAACGGAAAAAAAAAAAAAGCTACAAATTTGTATATTTTTGTCCGAGTATTCTAAATCAGCTGTTAAACGTTACTTAGAATTACCGTTGTCGATTGTGAAATTATGCATACCAAACGCTACGTTATATTATTTACATTGTCTTTAACTACAGTCTTATAAAATACTACGCGATATGTCGCCACGTCGGCTTCAAATAATGACGTTTAATTCCTGGTCTATTACGAATTCTACGTCTTTACGACTCGATACAAAATGGTGAACTGCGCCCACACACGAGGAGATCAATTAGCGATTTGACCACTGTGCTCCCGAATTTTTACGATGTACCGTACACAAAATAATTATTATGTACGCCAGCAGTTTGCGCATTATTATGTTTACGTACAATTTGCATGCACTGCACATTACGATAAATTCGTTTTGAATCGAATCAGTGTCGACGCAAATAAATAATAATAATATTATGGCGCGTGTTGTTGTGCTCATCGTCGAGTCGATGCGTATTAAACTGTGGAATCGAGTGCACCACGTAGGTAAAATCGCTACTGTCACGACACAAATACGGTGCGTATCATAATATTGTGTAGTAATCGTTTTACCATACGTAGCCACATGATAAATAATAACGAAACGCAATAAGTATAATATTATGAGATTGGAAAGTACTTTGTGCGTGCGCGATCAATTTATATTACTAGGTACCACAGAACAACCGGGAACGGACGCTGTTATGTCGATGAGAACTCAAAAATCTGTGTAAATTTTTCGGTATATCACAGCGTAGCCGGAAATCAATCGCACAATTATTGATATAATTAAATGCTGAAACTGATTTTACTTATTTTTATACACCGCGCGAAAAATGAACAATGTTGCCAGAAAAATAAAAAATTCTTCTAAAGTTGATTCGCAAACATTCGCGTACAACTGTTTCTCCGTAAGAACACACGTTATTCTTGAAAATTGTTCTTTCTGCAATTTCTTTATTTGTTTAGTGAACAGATCGTGTAAACGGCGTGTTTTGTGAATTATAATATTAGATATAAATAATTAGCATATTGTAGTAATATACAGTAATCTGTAGATAACATTTTGCATGTGGGCGTCTCTGAGAATATTGTTGTCAAATTAGGCTTGCGCCCCAGGGCAGTGCAACCAATTCTTCTATGGTACCTATCATATTAATTAGCGTAAGACCTCTAAACTATAAACAAATTGTAAAAATACAATCATAAGTGTTTGAAATTCGACTCAACCTAAATGTATTATTTTTAATTTGTTGTCTTGTCTCTTTTTTCACAATAACTTAACTCTATAACACACTACCAAAAAATTAACTAAGCGACAAAATAAACCATGCTAAAATAACAACTTGTTTCAGAACTATTTGATTCGAATGGTTATCATTCATAAACCAGAACCCGTGTTGTGATTTGTACACTCATTGGTATTGAAACTATAGTGATTTAAAACTTAAAAAATTTTCACTTTTCTTGAATTAAAATGTTAAAATAAAGATTCAAAAACTATGGAATCGTTGCTTTTTAAAATTAAATAAAAAAAATTCTATTTAAAGCATACGTCATAACACATACGTTTTTTTTTTTCTCCAAATTATTCGTGATAAATAGATAGATAGGTATACCAGTCAAAGTACTCTAATCTCTAAATAAATAGGTGTTCTATTTCATCGTAATACAAATTTTAAATACATTATTTTTGAATAAAATGCATAGGTTATTCCCAAGTACCCGCTGTACAATATCATTGATTATGAGATTCTCAAGTATGAATTAAATATTTTTATTATTTTAAATAAAAAAAATCTTCATATTCGTGTTATAGACTATAGAGGAAAAAAATAACTGTAAAAACAAAGAAATAATAACGTCGAATTGTGGTAAGTTCCTGGAAAATTTAATTTTGTAAGATTTGTAATTTTTTTTGTGCAAAATGAATCATTCAGTGAAACGGATTTAACGATATGAAGTAAACACAAAAACAAAGGTCTATTTTGCGTGAGAAAAACGTTCAATAACGTTTCAGATACAACACGAACGGCTTTTCACAGCATCCATAAACAAAAAAATAATCTGCTTTATGATGATTATTATGATCCATGTGCAGGCAGGCTGTACAAGCAATATTAAATTACGATTGTGCACAAGCAGCGTGTATGTCGTATTATGTCGATGTATAGGTATGTATGGAGCGCGTGTATGGTAAAGTGCATTAAGTGTGTCATCGCGAGTACGATAAAGTGTCTCGTTACGGGGTTCTACAGATTAATTTCGACAAGCGACAACAATATAAAATCCCTGTCATGTACAATACAAATTTAATAATATAAAAAGGAAAGATTTTTATTATGCACTAGATGTGTAGATTGTTTTTTGTGCGATCTATAGTGGGTTTCGGTGTTTTGTAAAAAAAAATTAGGTATACCAACACAAAGTAAACTAAATACTTTCGATGTGACGAGAACAATATAAAAATAAACGATTATTATTCAATTTCGTTACATTGATACATTATATAAATCTTAAAACTATAATTTTTATTTTTAACTTATAAAAATGAATGGGAAAAACGAAAAAATAATGACCTAGTTTTGCGTTAAACTCGAAAACTCAAACACACACACAAAACAGATAAAAATTTTATACAACAAATTATTGTCACGAGGCTTACCTGATCCTTGTTCCGTGAAACCATTTATACAAAAAAAAATATTTAGGTACACTTTGGTACCATTATAACGCTTTGTTGACGGCCGCGAAAACTTTGTGAGTGATACGTTTCTCAAAATAACGTAGATCTTCAATGATAGCGACAAAGTATAGAGAACACAATATGTTTGATTTTGAAACGTAGGTAAATAAAAATTACAAAAAAATACCCACGTTTGTTTAATGATGTTCAAATATTAATAATCTCCCGATCGTTACGTTTTATTCGTTACATTTATTGTTTAATATTATTGGCTATGCCTGTGTGTAAGAAGCTTTCGAGAACTTTTGTATCGAGAACCAATGTTCGACATTTTTTTTTTTTTATGTTTAAGTCATAAATATTCAACTTAATCCGTGAGCGATTGGAATTCCAGACCTTTGTCACTATTATTATAAGTTTCTTAAAAGCTGGAATTTTAGAATAACGCGTGAATTAATGCAGATTGGGCGAAACGACTTTTGTTTATGTTAATTTTAACTTTTAAAACTGAAACGAAATTGGTTTCGTGGCATTAAAATAGTCGAAATATAATATTTTTTTTTTTTTTTTATTACAATCAAAATTTTGTTCCGAACTATTTCACCCGATCCATCGGCAGTTGGGTAATACTCCTGAGAAAAGGAAACTAGGTAACATCATATTTAAGTTTCTGAACCATCATTTTTTTCTATTATTATTATTATTATTGTTACACACGGTATTTTTCGGAAGGGATTACGCAATCCTAATGAGGTTTTACAACGTACTATTTACGTCTAACAATTATTGTACGAGGTGTTTACAACCGAAGTTAGGCATAACAACTCGGTAGGTGCGCAAATTATTGCGTTCGCATCGCCAAATCTATAACACCAACTATAGCAGCTGTATCATCGTTATTATAATTTACGTTTCGTACGCGCAAGAATAATTGACGAGAGGATAATAATAGTTGTGTTTTAGTTTTTACCTGAGCCGGCCTGTCCGTACGGGTGGAATGTTTGTTTGTGTGGGAATGCACGCGCATAATACATTAACACGCTGCAGATTCTAAACCCTCGACGAACCGAGGAAAGAGAGACGGAGAGAAAGTAAACAAAAATTCAATTCCCAGCCGTTTTCCATCGCCGCCGTTCCGAAGAGTTTAATTTGATTTTTTAATAAAAACGGCCAGACTCACGGCACTTGCTGCAGTGCGTGCGCGTGTGCGAAACATTGACGTCACCATTATATTGGTCCGTTGAAAATCCTCTGCTCTAAAGGCCGGGGACGGAACAAGGTGGCTGCGGAAACGACGACGTGACGGTGTCACCCGGGGGGACAGTCGATAAAACGTGGTGATAACCGTGTGGGTCACGGGATCCGAGTGTGGCTCCTCTTTGATTGTATTATTCTGGCCCTTTTCTAAAATAACAATATACTCTCGCGTGTTCCAAAATTCGTCCACTGGTGCAATACGGATCGGGGTCGACAGTTCCGTAGGAATATAGAAACGGGTTTTTCGTCGACGTCCGTGTTAACACTTGTACAACCACGATCGCGACCGGACCGCAGCAAACTCTTATTTTTATCGTAATTAGATAGTTAAATTTTCGAATAATTAATATAAAGTACGAAACGAGATGTGTCTGAGTGTTAGGAAAAAGAATAATCCCGTCTGGTTTTAGACTCGACCGGACGAAAAATAGCGGATCGCCGATAAGGAAATCCGATTTGATTAGCTCTCCTACGGCGGACTTCCTGTCTGATGTAATTAGAAACATTCAAATCCTGCGGCTGACCGACCAGATGAATTTAGAAACGCGAGGATTATCCAGTGGTTCTAGACGAGGACGCCTCATCGGGGGGAATTTCTGTTCCTCCGGGGAGCAGTACACGTTGAAACGTTGGGGGACAACCGTAAGCTTTCAAACGCGGAATGATTGGCAAGTGAAATTCAAAAGAAAATATTTTCGTTTGTAGTAAAGTAAAATAATTTTGTAGTACAGAATGATTTACAATCTTCTTGAGAGTTTTTATTTTAATTTAGAACAGTGATCTATGATATATTTTAAAAGATTGTCGATTGGGGCAGTATAGGGTGGTGTTAGCAGTCAGTCATCGCGATAGGGAGGCGGCGCTGAATCAAAAAAGGTTAAGGACCGTTGTAAAAAAGTATACTGAAAGAGCATACATCTCACCGATCAATTTAAAGACCAATGGCATAGCCGGAATTTTCAAACGGGGATTCCATGATAAAAAATCCAAAATAGTTTGGCCTTTTTGCAATTTTATACTTTGTTTTTTGATAATTATTGTTGGTAAAAAAACTGTACAAACTAACAAAATTTAATTATTTTTATGTACTTGCGTCTATAGACTAATAAATTGAATTTTTTATTCAATAAATACCTCAAGTTGACAAAGATGAAAAACATTTTCAAAATGTTCAAAATATTGTAGGTATATTTTATTGATCAATCAAATATGGGTACGCATTCCACAACATTCCAAGTTTTTATTTTATACTTAGGCAGTATTATAACAAAATAATTTAATGTGGCTTATAAAATTTGTTTAGTGGGAATTTCATCGGTTTTCGGGTACCTACCTACTACTTTTTTTTTAGTAAGCATTTTAAAGAACGGATAATTTCTAGAGAATTTTCAGTAGCACTGAAGAAAAATTTAGATTAAAAGTCTTGTTAAAACCAGTAATTGTACTGATATTATTATGCGGTAAACCACAGACTCACCACACATGTTAAATTTAATGATTTTTTCACTAAACATAAAATCAACATAATATAAAATCATTAAAAACGGTTGGTTAGTTTTGGAGGAATAGGCGAATAAAACTAAATCGATAATAACTCATTACCAATTTTTTTAACATGGCCGACGAGGGTGGGTGGGGTCAATGCCCCGCTCGGCTACGCTTGTGACCATCCCGGGTAAACTATTTAAACTTACAACATAAAAACCTTTGTCAATCGTTACACAATAAAAACATTTTAAAAGAAGAAAACGAAGAACGACGTAATTAAGCGCCGTGCAAATGCATATTAAACACTAACAAAAATACTAATTTAAGCAAAATTAAAAGTATAAAAACTGTATAAAACTAAGAAATTTTTAACGTGCATTTTTTAACTAAAACGATGATAGGGAAAAAATTTGATTACCAATGAAAATACCTTTGCTACGAATACGTTATTTTGAAATCTTAATAATTATCGATTCGCAATACCTTACGTAACTTATGTATGTTATCTAAATGACTATATTTATTAAGATCAACTCAAGATGAAATTTCACTTTGCTCAATATTCAAACGAATATAAAATGAACAAGTATTTGTATCAGAGGTCAATTTTACATTTCTAAGGAACGAAAATTGCGCGGTAGCTAGGTGGGTGTATCGCGTATGACGTACAGATCGCGGATGCGTTTCTGCAGATTTGAACACCGACCACAAATCAAAAATTGTAAGAACAAAAGCATATTTTTTTCTCGCATTGATACACCGTGTAATCCAACAATTCGGTGATCCACCAACACCGAGTTCTACTTTAAGCACTACTTTTTTGATGTCGTACACGAGTAAGAAAAAAAAATTGCAACGAGTGTTTATTCGGGCGTAACGTACTCTTGTAGATAGGTAGTACGGCTAGTAAAAAATTAATTGAATTGACATTATTAGGGTCGTAATAATTATAATCAAGCGGTCGTTCATCACAAAGCCGTACACCATGAACAGCATGTTGTACGCTTCAGTGCAGAAAGTGGGCGAGAGAAGTTTCTGATCAACTTTAATTACTACAGCAGTTTGTTTGCAAACAAACCGTACTAGTTGGAGAGATGGGCGAAGACACTTTATGGAGGTGTTATGTAGCGACAATCTGACGGTATAGAAGAGAATGTTCGGCTGGTGCTCCCGTCTGTGACGGAAGAGGTTTAATTAAAAACAATCCCGCCTCGGTGTTTTAGTCGAAGTTTACAAAACATCAAAAATATTTTTACTCAGATTTTCATTACGCGGCGTTATTTTCTAACCGCTGGTCAAAATTAGACGTGGTGTCAATACTGATTATGTCTTACTATATAGACATTTTGAAAAATTACAACACATTTATTCACGTATACGTTTTAAGCGAACATATAGGTCCCGTAAAAATGTATTTTGCACTTAAAACATAGCCAAGCTATAACGAATCATACGCGAGAACACGTCTTTGAAATTCAATAACTGATCTACAGTCCCTAAATGGGCAAACAAATGTACCGTCTTACATAAGTTTTATTAAGACTTTAATTTGAAATTTTAAAACATGAGTCGTTTGCAATTAAAAACGGGTTTTTTCATTTTTGAAATTAGAGTCATAAAATGACGAAGGTTTTAAAACCTTGAAATAATAATTGCGTGGATATCTGAATCTCAACAAAATAAATACCTAAAGGCGGCCACACAGACACAAATAGTGTTTTATAATATCGGTAAGTATGCTACATTTGTTTTGAAAATTGTTTTTAAAAAAAAAAAAATTATTTTTGGCGCCATATAATTAATACTTTTAAATTGATCAATATATATATGAAAAACGTTGAAACACATCTATTTATATACACATAAATTACTTTTAAATATTTCAAAATTAACAAAAAGAAACTTATCAAAAAAACTTTTGAAAATAATTAACAAAACCTATCGTTTGTTGCAAACGCGCATATTTTTGTTTTATTAAGGACGAACAATTTTGAAAGCGATTTCCTTCGATTAAAAAATTATACATTTCGTATGTACAGTAAAATAATTAATAAAACGCTGTGACCATATATTAAAAAAAAAAAAAAAAAAACACGATTGCAACAACTCTGTATCGTGCCGCGTGAATAAATTGTAGTTTATAAATCAATTACAACATTTTTAACGAAAATAATGTCAAAAAATCCGCGTACAATATATACACAGGCCCGTACGCACTGGAACGGCTTAAAACTCAATTATAACGCCGCAGCTCCGCTTGCAGATTGCAGCCCTTTGATCGCGGTACAGTAAAATAATAATTGTATTACGCGTGAACTATATGGCCGGTGCAGAACTTTAAAGCGCAGCTTGACTTTGGGCAAAAAAAGAGAAGAAAAAATGAATAAACGCATTCCTCGATTAGGGAGGCAACCCTTCTAATTCGGTACGTTTAATGGTCTAGTATAGGCACATCAATACGAATTCCTTTTTTTTATTCAACTGCATCCCCTTTTTTTTTTTTATCCAAGTCAAGCACAGGGGCGTATTTTAGGGGAGCGGCGATTGCTAAAATTACAATGGATATAGAAATTATGGGACCCAAGTATCTGTTATTTCATACAAATAAATACGTTCTTCTAATTTCTTTTCTTTCGTTCTTTCTCCTCTTCGTTCTAAAAAAAGGGTCCATACACGCCCCTGGTCGAGCACCGAGTAAAAACGACGATAAAAACAAATTGAGTAGGTACAATAATGATTCTCCGGTGCGAGTGACAAACTTTATACTCAACGCGGAACGCGGTCGACAGAGCATCGTTTTAAATGTGTGTCACACAGGAGTGTTTTACGAACGTTGACGTACATTTATTTCAAAAAGTAATATGCACATTGTTTGCGAATATATATATGTACACCATTTGACTTCAAAGCGCGTGAGTGACATAACCTGATATATGTATTACTATTATTATTATTATTGTAGTTTATACGAATAACGCTAACGCCATGGGTCAAAATGCCCTACAAGATCGTAAATATTGTATCAATTTTTGATAATTAAAAAAAAAAAAAGACCCTATTTACCCAATTAACCGTTTAAAAACAATATAATAGTAATGAATGCGGTTAACTATACAATCTCTACACGGGTTTCATCGAGGAAAAGTTGCCTACGTCGATAGTTT
Organism: Hormaphis cornu; assembly: GCA_017140985.1. Taxonomy (NCBI): domain Eukaryota; kingdom Metazoa; phylum Arthropoda; class Insecta; order Hemiptera; family Hormaphididae; genus Hormaphis; species Hormaphis cornu. Next base: position 27,568,880 of record CM029360.1, read on the forward strand.
TTGACTTTTTCAATAATTATTCATCAAAAACAAAAAAAAAAAACAAAAACCGTAGTACCCCACAATTGTCCACGAAAATACACGTGCGAGCCGGCGTGTACACGGGTTCAAAGAATTAGTGAAAAATTGCGTTTTAAATGAAAAAACACGTACAACGACACGCTCTCATTATTTTATACTTTTTAGTACGCATAAAAGTAAAATGACAATACCGAATGTGTCAGAATTAAACATAACCAGCTTACAGTGTATTTTACTCAAAAGTGGTTGATAAAAATGCATTAAGTAAAAAAATGAGATGACTATTGCTGGTTTTTTTTTAACTGTGACAAAAAATCTAAGGATATTTATGTCAGATACACAGCTACTTATAATTATTGTAACCATATAACATTATTTTATTTATTTTAACGACAAACGATTTCACAGAATTAGAATATTTAATGTATTTCGCCCCAGCAACAACAAAATTAAGCGGCGACCAACTTGTATGCATAATTATAATGTTAAATAATATTATTCAAGTGATTCGACCAGTGCCAACAAATATCATAACACATCGAATTATCAATCTATTTACGTGCACACAGGTGACAGTACTGACTCATCAACTACATCGACGTATCGGCAGTAAACTGCAGAGTATACGTGTAAAAAATTGCTAAACAAGAAATACAACTGAAAACTATTAATCATGACAATTTTCGCAATCTAACTGGTAGTACACTTCTTCTTATTAATAAAACATTCATAAAATTAGTATTTGTTTCCCAAAAACCAGTAATATGCGTCTATTATTACTTGTATAACCAATAAACTGCCCGTATGTAAGTACTTATAAATAATTTCTTAACAAAATAAATATTAAACTTTTACTATCATATCTGGAGTAACTATAGCAATGGCACTCTGGTGATAAACGGGAAATTATTTACGTAAAAGTGTTATTTTTATAATTGCCAGCTTAAACTTAAAAAAGTTAATTTCATCAACCTACAATATAGAATAAGTAAATTACGTACGCCTGGCAAGTAAAACATTTTTCCACACGATATGACACAATAAAACACATAATAAATTATACACACAACACAATATAACAGTGCTCAATAAATCAAATGTATTGTATTGTTAAAATTTGTTCTTGCTCACCTTATCCAGTATCCGCTGGAGTTCTTTAGGTATAGTCGATACCATAAATCAGATGTGTAAATAAATAACAATGAATCACTCACCTGCAAAATAAAATAAAATACATTATTTAAAATATAAATTTTAAAAACTATAGGTATAACTAAAAACCTAATACCCTAGTTTTTGAGTTACTTATAATTTATAATTATTGGTATTATGATACCTCCTGATTCCTATTATAATAAGTAAAATAATACTAGCAAATGGCGATTTCAAGTATCTACCCTCTACAGATACATCACAAATGTTACTATTAATAGTGTCGATCTTATTATTAATTAATATAAATTAATATTCATTTGATTTGTTATACATTTATTATTCATACATATGTGCTATATAGCGCTATGTTAAATAATTTGAAAGCAAAAAATTAACAAACAGTAAGTAAAAATGGTTTTTTAAGGTGTAGAAAGTGCAAACGTTAAAAGTATTACCACAGAATAACAGAAATCTATTATGTGGTACAACCGTACGCTATCGGTGGTCAATGGATCAACAATTTAACGCAAATTTGGCGTGATTTTCGTCTACCTAAGTTTTGCGTCGAACATATTCCTCAAGTTAAATTTCCTAAGGTGAATGTGATTCGTGGAACAAAACATCAAAAGGCGCTAACACTTTTGAAATGTTTGAGAAAAGATTTTTAAGGTCACTGGTTTTCTCAAAGTTAAATAATTTACATAATTTGTAAAATTATTGAATTGTAATTCCCAGAAAATAAAATAAAAGTCAGAAAAACGAGTGCCTTACTGGTTGGTTTCTTTCTTATCGAAATATTATTACTCAAAACTGTTTATAATAGTTTTCTCCAAAACTGAAATATACGCAAAACTTTTTAGTAATACTACTATATATAGTTATAGTTAGGTACATACTAAAATATTTTTAGAATAATGAGGTTTTACAGTATTTATTACTATATGCATTTAAAAATGGCGTAATACATTGTATAAATAATGTATTTTTATCAACATTTAAGTAAAAATAAACATATATACTGTATAGGTATTTTACACATAAATTTAATATTATATAAATTTTACATTACATAACTTCGAATTTCTAAACAACTTCGTAAATTTATCAACTTAGTAAATAATTGATAAGGTGCAACAGGATAAATAATTTAATTTTTAAGTAAAAGTAAAATTCTAAATGTTTTAACAACTAAAAATTTTAATTTAACGTAAAAAATGCATTTATTATAACTAGAAAATAATTCAGAAAAATATATCTAGATATTTATTTGTATTAATTCTTAAATATTCCTCTTTTAAATAATAGATAATATACATATACCATATATTATATTGGTATTTAACATTCAAAAAATATTTTAAACTTTAAACAATATTAATTTTAAACTATGTAATATAAAACAATTCAAAATTATTATAGAGATAATTAAGAAAGTTCACTATAAGTTTTCGCGTTATTTACAAATAAAATATGTATATATTTCAATAAGAACGATATACTTTAATGGTTTCAATCTCAAGTTTATAAAATATACTAGAAGGGTTTTCATAGTTTCCAAGTTTATCATACTTTTAACAGACTAAGAGACTAAATGGTTACAAACTTTTAACCATAAAGTGAATAACTTCCATTTGAACAAACCAAATTTGCTGTGAACTTATTAAATGTAACATCACCATCGGAAACCTAACGTGTACAAAATTTTACCTTATTGATAAAGTTTTATTGTTGATGGTATAAACTCGGCCCATGAAAGAATTTTATCCTAATAAGTATAGAGAATAGAGCTTTTACCCGTGTATAAAATAAAATCATAATGAAAAAGAAAGAAAGGGAGGAAAGTCGAGGCGGGTGTGAAATTGTTTAGCGTAGCGACTACGCTTTGGAATGGGTCACTTCCTTGAGTAAATCAATGTTTCTAATTGGTTCTAATTTATTACATGAAAATACCATGAATTGATAGATACTAGTAAAAAAAAATTAATCCGCTTTATTTTTAAACAGAATAAATTTTGTTGTGAGTTTGGTACGTACCGTTAGATAATAGTTACTTAGTTTCGTGTACAGAATCATCAACATCAATTACGATACTATTACTAATTTTCTAAATTTGGTTTTTCGAAGACTTTTTTGCGATCAAAAAATCAATCGTTGTTTAAGACATTTTATCTAAATAAAATAATTTACACCAGAGAAAAAAAAATATTTATATACTAGTTATAATACAGCTGCCACGTTAATAATATTGTAAAATGCACTGCAATGTGACATAGAAAAAGGAGTACGTTTTTTCAGCCAAAATAAGTGTAAACATACACATTGTTTTTATATCAACGATCTGATCTAGGATTAAATACGCTAGTGCTTAAATTGTCGTTAAAAATAATTATAACAATAACGATTTTAATATTATATAATCGTTTAATCGTTTCTCCACGTGGATTTGCCATGACTGCCCATCGGCGACGTCGACGGAAAAATAACATACACATTAAAACCCGATCAATTAACAATCAACAATGTTATCCTCGTTACGTTTTACTGGGGTCAAATTTTTCACCCCTGCACCGGAGGGTCGCAAAGTTCGCGCCGTAATGATCTCGTTCGTGGTGACACGTATATAAATCCGGTTTTAATATTACCGTTACCGCAACCCGGTTTTACCCGGTCAACTATTTAAGGGTAGTGAGCGCGAGCGGCTTGTGTTCGGGTTTTGGCGACCGAGTTTACGGCTGACCTAACCACCGCCGTCGTGGAGACACGTGGCCGTAATGGCCACAATTTTACAATATCGTGTTACAACCATAAAGGTTTAAAGCTGTCCGAGGCTTTTCCACCGGATCCCTGTCAACACAACTATAGGCCGATCTCCTCAGCAAAACAACAAAAATATCATTCGGTTCACTCGTTTAAGGATAGTAAAAAAATAAAATAATTTTTGCAGAACTCTTCGGGGGGAAATCATCTATAACGAAGTGTAAAATTCATACAACAGATATACGTTTTACGGTCCTTTTATGAAACTGTGCCCATATAGTGCAGCGTTAATGCAGGCGTTCTTTAAAATAAACCTAGACGTTGTACAAAAGAAAACTGACATACTGACCTACTTCACAGAATACATTGAAACTGTTCTCTGATGATGCATCACGGTCTCATTGGCATTATTAAATACATTTAATCCTTTTGTTATGTAATTCATTTTCATTCGATTTGAAACAGTGTGTAGATAGTCGATATTTTTAAAACTAACATAATATAGTTACATACTGTGTATTAGCCTTATGGAACCTTGGTCAATGGCCATATCCTACATAAACACACGTCATTCTGATGATGATATGCAATCACAGCATCGAGTTTTAAATACAAAATTGTAAACAATCAAAGCGATGGTGGACCTGTTAAAACTTGCTGGGCAGTAGGTACCTGACGTTCTCTCGGGACCGGAAATCCATTTTTGTAAAAATAAAAACGTGTCACTTCTATATCGTATGTAAACTGGAGCACGCCGTATTTTCCGTGTATTACGAAACATTTTAATACCACCGGGATATTATTCGTTAACTCCGCCGAGGGGTAGCCTATAAGGGGCAGTTCAGGGTGCGTGTGTACACACGCCGTGATACGCGACGCGGTGGTGCTCTCAAAATCCGGTTAGAAGGGATGGCGGTGTCGTGGGAGGGTGGCAGTACGGGCCCGTTTTTCCGGGCCACAATAAATCGAACCCGCCTGCCATCCACCCGCTATACATATACATATATATACACACATATGATAAATATATATATATATATAAGGGATGTGACGTGAAAGGGGGTCCGGGGCACCCGCGGCTTTATGTTCCCTTGGCCGCGGTTCAACTTCGTAGCGTTAATTTGGCTCCGAGTTTTCGTTCGTGTTTCAAATGATTTGCAACGCGCCGCCGCCGCCGCCGCCACCCCATGCTGTTTTTCTCGTTGTTTTTTTTTTTATCACGACCCTTACGCGCACCACCTCTTATGAATAAAAATTTACCAATTTTTTCGTTTTTTTTTTTTTTTTTTAACTGTAATATTATAATAATACAGTGTTAAAATAAAATATAATAGGCGTGGTAAAAACTCACAACGTTGTTTGATGTCAACATCTAACGCACAAAAACTTCTAACTAACCGTTAGAACGCTATAGTTTTCCTAGCACCTTATACTTAGTTTGCAGAACCGGATTGCGTGACGACACTTGTAACAGACAAATCCTACGGTACTTTGAGAAAAACGATTGTTGAATAGTTCATTTACGTGTCGAAGAATATTGTTTCGCATGGAACCAATAACGTGTAGTCTGCACGAAGGAACCGAACGACACGGGTTTTTTTCTATATGCCCCAGGGAGAGAAAAAAGGTTTTTACCGTCGGCAAGGGTAAACAATTCTTTTTCACGGTTTTCTATTACGTGGAATCGGCTGTATGTTTCAATAGTCGTTTAGTTTGTTAACCGGACGTATTAGAATATTTTTGCAATAATATGTGTGGTATTATACCATTTCTTACTGTAATCATAATACTTAATGCTCGCCTATACCTCGTTTCGTACACTTTGCCCACGATTCACGAACACTACAGTAACTACCATACAGTAGACCGAGTAAGTAACTGTTCACCGTCGACCATTATCATACGATGTTCTAAACTATTTCAGCGCTTTCTTTAAGTCCCACGACTATGCTGAATCAATTTTACATCAATTTATGCAGTCCGACCCAAATGAGCTATATTAAACCCTGATAAACTGTATAAGATTGAACGCTCATTGTGTGCTTGCTTACATTGTGTATGTACGTTAATTTTACAAGGGGCGTGTTTAAGGGTAGCCGTCATCTCTGAAGCATTCTTTAAAAAACGGAATTTTCGTACAAAACTATTACTGTCAGATTTGTTCAAATATAATTTTGCTTTTGTCATTCGATAAACTATCGTTAAAAAGTATTTTTATGTTTGAATTGTTTTAATGTTCTGAACATCTTAATTAGTTTAACTTCTAACAAAATCAAATTAAAGTTTTAACGGATGTATAGAATAAAATTCCGCATCAAACGCACAAGCGCTCAAGCACTGATTGGATATATTTACATCACGAACTACAGTAAAAACTTTAAAACTTACTCTTAGTAATCAAAAAAGTTCTACCAAATATTTTGGTCATCGATAGAATGTGTGCATACTTTACAAATATGTTATCTGAATAATTGTAAAAGATATATACGTACGAGTTATTGGAATGCCTATGGTTCTATACAAATATTATAAAACAATATTTATTTATAAATAAAAGTGTTTAATGATGTGTTACACAAAATGAGAAATTTAACACTTTTCGTCGTACCGTATTTAAAATTAATTATTACGATTTTGGTATACAGCGCCACTCGATGAAATACTTTTTTAAATGGTTTGAAGAGTAGTAGGTAAGTGGATAATATAAAAGTCAAGTTTGATGTCAAGAGATTTTATAAAAGGCGCTGATACTTTACGATTTACTTGAATGAAAATGTCTAAATATTTATTGAAGACTCGATAATAAATATAAAACCAATACGCATTTGAATGTTGTAACTGTTAGCCGGCGTAACTATTATGAATACTATTGAACAGTTTTATAATGTCCCTAAATATTTAAGCTTTAAAACCAACTAAAATCGTATACCGGACTCCTAATTTTTTTGTAAGATAAAAATATTTTTTGATGTGACATTGAACGTTTTTCTGTACTGTTCGTATAAATTCTTCATTGCCACAACTTCAATTTATTTTATTTTGCTCATTCTCTAGGACAATATGTTTGCTAAAACAAAAATGTTGAATAAAATGACTTGTAAGAAAAGATTACTGAAAACCAAAAATTGTATTCTCCTTAGCGGCTTTTACACCAGGACAGTGGGCGTGAGCTACATATGGTCAGGTTTCATTTCACAGTTAATTAAATTGATACTACAGAAACTGTGCAAGCAAAATTGTGACCACAGGTAGACTTTAAATTGGACGCAGCTAAAGCCGTAACAATATAAGAGAGCGGCGAAACGTTTAATTATTATTATCTGCTTTAGAAAATTGACTTTTCTGATAATACCGGGCGCTTGGCACACTCAATAGCGCACTTTGAACCCGTGAGACTATTTCCAGGACTGCATTAATCCGTCGTCTGAAAAGACTGTGTGACAAACAAATCAATACGCAATAGAAGCAAACCAATCTAACCGTACCGTTTCTCTCGTGAAATAACGTTTTTTCCACCCTTACACACCTTTCCGTTCCAAGTCTTCCAGGCTTTTATATCCTTTTTCATTCCTCTCCTCCTCCCCCATCCCCTTGGACCACTATCTCCTTCACGGTCTTTCTTCAGGAACTGCGTGAAATGAACGACGAAAATACTACGCCCCAATCGCCAGCTAGCAAGCGGTTCTTTTCAATTCGACGAGGTCACATTAGAACGCTCAAAAGGCACTTGATGATACTTTTTTTCTTTTTTTTTTTCCACCTCTCTCTGTCTCTCTCTATCTCTCTATCTATCTATCTATCTATCTCCCTTATATATATACTCCACACCCTTCACTTTCTCTCGTCTGTACAGGAATAAAATAGAGAATGTAAGCCACAAACTTTTAATCCCATACACACACAAACACTTAATAACAGTATTGGGTAAATGTATGTATACGTGTTTTCTCTTACGCCACAATTTTCTCACCCTCCTCCTATGTACGACGAAAAATGCACAAGGAACCGTCGTGGGTTCGTACAAAGACGACGCCCGTTACTACATAAACGGGCCGTCTGGTCCAGCGGGTAAATAACGAGTTGAAGAACGACATGTGTAGCGCACTCCCCTTTTAGCACTTTTTGTATAAATAATAACAGTGTACGGATAGGGGGCGACGGTAGTAGGGTCAGGAGGATAAAAACGCGTCGTAAATAACACCTTAAAAGCCTTCCTCGTCCTCCTCAGAACCGTTTTCCCTTCGTCTTCTTTAGCCACCGCGCTACGGGCAATTCTTCACGTCACCGCGCCCACAGATTCATTGTAAAAAGGTCGCCGCACCTGAACGGGCAAACTCTAAAAACTAGCGTTTCGTTTTCATAAATTATTCGCCGCGGCCGAAGAGGTTTTTCTTAAAAATATTTATGTATTTTTTTTCTCCTCCGATCACACGCAGCCATTCGAAACACATATATAACTCGTAACAGCACCGTTAGATTTACCATTGACGAAGACGGTGTACAATTTTCAACGGGAAAATAATTTAACGTTTTCACTCGAGAATAGTTTTAAAAAATAATCATAAAAACGTATTTTTTTCACTTTGGAACTTTTAAAGTTATAAATAAGTATAACACCTTTCAAGAAATGAAACAATATAATATTAAATAAACATTACATATTTATAGCTACTGTCATGGATTGAATAATACACTTTTTATAAAATCAATGACTTAATTTCTTATTTATAATCCAAAATTAGTAACTATGGTGTAATATATTTTATAACCAACCATGAATTATGTATTTTAGATATGAATGCTTCAGTTAACTAGTATGCAAATTAACAAATGATCGAACTAAGTAAGTTTTAAGTTTTACATCGTGTAATATGAGCAACATTTGTACCTATTAATCCCCATTATTTTTTATCGACATAAGATATTACAGTTACTGTAAATGGAAATAATGCAATTCATAGTCCAATTATTTATTAACGGTCTCTAATACAATACAAAATTTTGTATATAAAATCTCTTTACATCTAAATTTATGTTTATGGCTTCTAGACTGTATGTACATGTAGTACACCTCGTCAGTTCGTAAATTAACTGACCTAGAAACGTTGTAGTATTATTATTCTTAAACGTACATAAAATACTGTCAACAGAGTCTATAAAAATCTGATTACTACTTTGAATATAATAATTGACGGGAAAAAAATAGTAAATAAATAATAAACAGAGTCAATAAAACAAAACATTGTGTATCGACAAATAATAATAAAAAAAAGATTCTGACCTTAAACGGGGAAAGCTATAAATGTTCATTAGCGTCGTTTTTACATTTTCCATGGGGGGACAGAATAAAGTTTATAGCTCTGGGTTTTAGTGCCTGGAGTGAAAGTTTCGACGCAATTCAATTGACTAAAATAATCGGATTCGGATGTTAACTATACGTATTACCTATACAAATACGGATTATGCCAGAATCAATTATTTTAATAATAACGTTCGCATCTATTACAATTTACTAAAATGTTCTTTTAATTAATTTACAAAAAGTTTATGAGTAATTATAATAAATGTTCCGTATAGGTTTATATTTTCCATGAAAAAAAATATTTAATCTTTTTGTTTTTCTGAAAATTTTTTATTCAAACCATCTTAGACAAACTGTTGTAGCCATTAGGACACGTTTACAATGCATAAAATCCAGAACCTAACGAAAAACACAAAATTATAAACATTTATCATTCGCTTTATTCCTTGCAAATGTTTAAAGTATAATGTTAGATTAAAAGATCCGTTTTAAATCCTACGTTAGGCAAAAAAAAAAAAAACATTAACTGCCCGTACTACAATATACGTCTGGTATTCAAGTAAATATAAATTTAAATAATCCTTTAAAATATTAGGAGACTATAAAAATCATTTTAGTAAAAAACCGAAGTTATAATCGAACATGATTTTTTTGAAATTTAAATTTGACAAATTACCTACTGAAAAAATATATTTTTCCACGATTTTCTTCAAATATGCATCACAGAATCGTTACTGGGTTACATCATCCAAGCTACAACTTATACAGTAGGAAGATCGGCAGAATAAAACAAGGATTAAGTTATTTAAATTAAGTCTAGTCGATAATAAAACGAATAGACACTTATAAAACTATTTTTCGACGGGAATATCTGCATAACTACTTAAACTCGGTTCATTCCATGAATAAATATTAGCCGTAAACTTTAGACGTACTGTGCTATTGTTCTCATACTACTGAATTCCGAAATTATCGTTTGTATACTAAACAAACAACACCCGTTATGCACTTTAACACGAGTACATATTTACGTACAATCGCTACTGCGACACATTCAGGCTAAGACTTACTATTGTTAATGTCTTGTGAAAATTAAAAACTGAATAGATTGAGTATTAAAATCATAAGAATATTACTACACTACTAAATGCCATTGATTTGACGCGAGGAACCAATTAATCTATCAAAGGATTATTTTAGGCGAGGCAATGAAATTTAACGTCGATTTTTTCATGACAGCATTCGCTTCGTTGTTTTTCATCAGTACGTAAAAATATTTAATTAATTTTTAAATTCGTGTTAAATTTCTCTGCAAACGTTACAATTCGTAAGATATTCCGTAATATTATAATAATCGTATGATTTACGTGGGACGAAAGAAAATCGACGTTTAAAACCGTCTAAACATCGTAAAATAATACTCCGTTATTAGTAATTATTGACATAATTATTAACGCATCGTTTAACTGCCATAATTTTTTTTATATATTTTAACTACGAGAAAAATTAATTTTTCTGCGAGCTGTATATAAGGTCGACGAAGAAGAACGCAAAATGTATTAAATTCCTAAAAATTTTCGTTTTCACCCGGTAACGTTAGTCCCGGGCGAACGAAAATACGTTTTACACGCACAGGACGGTAGGGAAAAAGTATATCCGAGTATATTTTATGTAAAAATCGTTCAATGTGAAAATGTCCGACGTGCTGATTCCAGGCTTTCCGCTTGCAATCGGAATACTAATTTTGACCGAGCGCAAATTAAACGACTGTACAGACCGAATTAAACTCCGAGTTCAAAATTGAATTGGCGTAATTCTCTTCCCGTGTGGTCCCTCTATTTTCATACGCAGCGCCGCTGCACCGCCGATATCGCAAAAGCATTAAAATGCTAATTGATTTTTCTCTTCCGCGCCAGTACGCCGTAACCGAACTGCGCGCGCGAAAACACGAACACATTTTGATCCGCGGGCAAAGACGATTAATATACAGCTTAAAACCATTTTCATACGTACAAAATTATAATAGACCGCATATATGTTGTATAAAAGTCGGTCGTAATAGTATATAAGAGCGCAGTAGTCATAATCGCAGTAGATGTATACGTGTTATAGTCGTTTACGCTACTTATTAGTACAACAATTGTAAGCCAAAGTACCTAAACCGTTTTGTCGTTAAAATTGTTTTCCCTAGTTCAAACATTTTTTTTTTTCCCCGTTCACGAATAAAGCGCGTTTGAAAAAATCGTTTAAACTCCGCGAAATATGTTCTGAGAACATAAACGTTTGTAAATCACGAACTTTGTAAGTTTAAAACTAGTGTACGTCATAATAGACGCTGGAATGCGCGCAACGGTTCACGTCAAAGGTTTTATATTAACACGGATGAAATAAAAATAAACGACGTTTTAATTTTTAACATGGTTCAATTCTTTCACAACGAACTCGTATTGAACTGTACAATTTAACACATGACGTTTAAGTTTTAGTTTTATTTACCGAAACAAATCTTATTTAAATAAAAAAATTTGTAGTTAGGTACATAAAATAGTTTTAAATAGTACATACGAACTATAAATGTCTCGTCAGAATATTTTATGCGTGCCCGTTTCATATGTATGTACGCTTAAAATAATATGTACGTATTTAAAACCAATATACGACTGTTGTTTATCTAATATTCGTATTATTACGTCTATACAATTACAACTACTTCATATAGTTTTTATGTACCTAAAGATAAAACACTCAATTTAAATTTAATTAATTAATATAAAATGAGAATACTAAACGGAATATATTAATACCTATACAAATACCGCAAGGTCGTTGAAAAAAATGTCCGTCGATCCATTCGAAACCACATTTCTAAATTAAATTTTGACGTCAGATGACGTTTGAATTAAAAAAATTATTTATTTAATTAATTAATCAAATATGCGTATAAGAAAAAAATTAATTAAACGAACTTAAACGTCATGAAAAATACCAAATTTATGTTACAGTTACTAATAACTGTTACATTCTGCTAGTTAATAGAATGTTACAATAGTTACAACTCACTTTTAAATACAAATATGATAAATTATAAAATTATAATTTTAAAGAAATTACTTCAAAAATTAACAAAGCAACCTAATAATAATAAATAATTACCTCAATACTTTTTATTTCATGAAAAAATTACAATACTTTTTGTTGATTTACTTGTTATTTTATTTTTTTATTTCTAATCAAGTTATCATTTTTGGTATACTTTACAAATAAGTAAAAAAAATTGTAACCGTCATACTTAAATATAAGTATATAAGTTAAAAAATAAGTAAAAAGTAAAGAAGTCTGAGTTGGTTTGAGTAAATTTTGAAAAATGGTTACACAGATAAATTGAGTAATGTGATACATTTTTACATATTTTTAGTTTATTTTAATCCCTTATTTTTCCTCCTCGGTTTGGTTCGGTTCTATAAAGCTAACGATGTTTGACAATTGTCACCTTTGATTATTGATCTTAAAAAAAAACACTGTTCAAATAGTAAATTTATTTTTTAAAAAAAGGGCGTAAAGCAAATATTTTAATACAACTTTTAAATTCCAAGACATGAAAAGATATTTTTTTAAGAGTGATTATTGTAAGTGCAGTGTTACTTTTGATTTTACATACTGCATTTAAATGCTTAAATAACAATATATAATAAAATTTTCTATAGATTTTGTAAATCTATTATTTACAATATTGTCTAATAATATTTTTAATAATAATATTTTAAACATATTAACGTTACAAATTAGTTAAAAGTACTATTTCTTTTAGTTATAAATTATGTGTAAAATGTAAACCTATTACCTTTTCTTATAACTGCACAGAGGTTATAAGTACCTAATAAAATAACTTTGAATATTTGCATGTTTTAGTTATTTCATAAAATTTAGAAAGAGTTATGCAGGATGTAAGTACCTACGCAAAAAACTCTTATAACCATTTGTTATATAGATTACAATAGTAGGTATGTTCCAGTTAGCAACGATGAATTTTTTAAATTGTAGTAAAACTGTTCAAAGTAAACAGTAGAAGACAAAAATAAATTTTAGTTTAAAATGGACTAATATTCTAATGCTGCCGCATCTGTTGCCGCACCCAAACATTATTAATTCATTCAACGTACTGCGCTCATGCAGCCAATTTTGTATGATACGAGTTACTTATAAAACTTAAGTGCAACATGATAATTTAAAATAATAATTCTGAGAGCGAATTCGCTAGTGCCTTTTTTCATTTTACGTTTTTTTTTCTACTCTAGAACTTCATTTCAATAATTGGTTTCGTTTTTTTTATGTTTTTTTAAATTATTTATTTTGTAGTTGTTTTTCCAACCAACTCGCCGTACTGTTAAATATGTAGATTTTCTCATACGTTTGTCACATTTTATCATTTTTTAACGAAAACTGTACCCAGGAATAAAAAATAATTTCCAAACAAATGGCATGCATTTATTCTTGTCATTCTATTCAGTACTCACCGTTGAACTACTCAGTACATATATATATACGTTCCGTCGACAAATAATAATTATTAAGATACAAAAAAACCGTTAGAAGAGTAATCACCCAGTTCCCTGCTATTTAGTAGGTACCTAACTTACATTGTGTTAATTTACAATGATTTGTACTTATTTTTCTGCCCACTCGTCAATAAATACAAAAATAAAATTATAAATTAATATATCTATACAGTGTTGGTGTGAAAAATCCAACCTAAAAAGATTCACTTTAAATTTGGTGGTTTTTTTTCAAACCAAGTGACGTTTTTTAAGTCAGTAAAAATGTACAATCAATTAAAATCTCAACTCTTTACCGTTTTATACTATTGTTACCTGTATTCATCTAATCATACCGAATAAATGTTTTATGATTAAGTAAATAATATTTTGCATAAAATATGATACGTTTGTGTAACAGTTAATATCACTTAAAACTATAAATTAAGACCAAAACAGTATTTGTAGATAGGTACTTGATACTTCTTTTCAGAAGTTAAATAAATAGCTCGGTTTTTATAAAGCGTACTATAACCTTCTTAGAATACATTAACTTCAGCACAACCACTCGTGTGGTACCTAAAAGTAATCGTTACCACAACTTCGCCCGCCGTTCCCCAAGGGTCGCTCCAGAGATATGTCTGGAGAGGCCACAGTTCACTTCTAGTCTTTAATAAAAGAAATTTGAAAGTATAAAAAAACATATTTATACACACCATCAGTTCAATTCTTTTATTTATTTTTTTTTTATAAAACCAGTAACGACCGCAGATACAATAGTTATTATTTTGTACATCTATCTGTAATTTTTTTTCTTTTGTCTGGAAGGCATGACCCCCAGGAGCCAACCCTAACATTTCCCTACCGCCACCACGAACCACGTAACGCAAAACTCCTCTAAAACTAAGACCAAATCATACCGTACTCGACGTTGACTCGAACCGACACACAAACCGAACACCACCAAGCAGCAAAACAAAAAAAAAAACCGATATCACCGAATCTTTCCGATTCCGAAGCATCAGAGTAAAACGCACTTACAGTTTTCGGACCCCTCCAATCTTTCCGTTTCGACACGAATCCTCGTCGGATAATTTTTTTTTTTTTCAATCGTCCAAAACCTGGGCCTGCTCATGAACCAAAATACGGGCCGCTTTTGATAAAAACTGGCCGCGATCTGGTCACGTTCAGTTGGACCGGTCATTTTTTCACCCAGGGTAAACTTCGCCCTGGATTTCAAACGTGCACGGTGTAAAATCGCAATGTTTAACGCGATGACGCGTTGAATAATTCACGGGTTTGAATCGATCTTCTTCTCGCGCGGCGTCTGCTGCAGTTGCGAAACCGTGCAGCAGCAGCAACAACGATAGTGGGCGCGGAGAGAAAACGCGCTACGTTATCAATTAATACAATATAAAAATGCAGGTCGAGGAAACAATAGTACAGGTGTCTAGATATACGCGGCCGCTAACGAGGCTACAGTGCGAAACTTACGTCTACATCGTAATAATATACGTAATCGCGATTTGCAGCCATTAGAAATTCAAATTTTTACTCCGAATCCACCCGCCCCGTCGACGCCGCCGCCATTGTTGTGTTACGAGCACATTTACCGAATAAATTATACTTCCGAACACGCGGGGGATGAAGGGTGACAAAACTAAGGGTGGTGGTGGTGGTGGTGGTGGTGGTGGTGGCGGTGGCGGTCGGACGAGGGGGCACGCAGAAGTGCGAGTTATATAATAATGATATGAACGGATATACCGACAACTTTCATGCTCGCGACAAGTCACCTTGTACCGGCTATATTATATGGGTCCTACCTACTGCCGATCTGTCCGCCCGGCACGAGGCGAGTTTGTATTGTTGTCTTGCGGAAACTATTCAAATATCCCGAACAAGGGCCGAGCCTTGTTCAATGCAGGGATCGCGAACACGTAATAGACTTTCTCGACGTTCGACCAACCCCGCGATCCCTGCAACCGTCGTGTACCATACACGTGTGATTTAGATACCAACTTCTTGGACGAGCCGGAGGGCGTGTTCATGGAGGAGGCCGCAATAGCTCCCCAGAAATTTCAGAAAAATCTACCGTTTCCACAATCAACCACTTTCTTCGATTGGGAAAAAAACATATTTTGTATTATAAGTACTTTTAATCTCTGTCTATGGTGTTTATTGTATCATTAGATGGTGAATTTCGAAAATTGTTCCATCATCCGAACTTAGAGTATAACGTCCGAGCAACCATCGTGATGACCGGACCGATTCCTCACTACTTCCGATAAACTTAACTTATTTAAGTTACGCGTAGAACAATTTCAAAGTTACAAATTTTCCGCATCGCCGGTGCATAACCAACTCTAGTATACTGTGGTATGTAATAAATGTCCGTAGTTTTAGGTACCTGCTCACGTTAAATCGCGTGTCGCGTGTTTCGTTTCATAATATATTACAGATACGTAAACACTCCATAAAATGCTATAAAAAAATAGCGACAACAAGATTAAAAGTAAGAGTCATGATTGATTATGTTAATAATAAATGTTTTATTTTTTTATTATTTTTTTTGACACGCGAAATAACCTAGTCCGACGGATTAATCAACGTTTGTGAAACGATTTGTGTTGATTCAGCACAAAAACACCCAAAAAGTACCTAGTAAACAAAATAAAACCACCATCATGACGATGAAAACCGTTCGTTCAAATGATCATAGGTCAATTCATAACGTAAAAAGTAAAACACATCCAGAAGTTTTCGCGTAAAGTATTAACTTTTCTGTTTTTTATTAGGTCCGAAGATGTTAAGAGAACAGTCATAACAGTCATCGCCGTTGAAACGTTTCGGCTATACCGAACGTCTTGTGACCCCTTTCGACTAAACGTTATTTTCACCAAAATTATTTTTCACATATACCTGCATATACAAACTTACTCATTTAAACACCAACTAGGTATGGGTTTTCCGGTAAGGTTTAATCAACTAGGTTTAGTGTATTTGTTTGGAAGCCAGGAGAACGGAGAAGGGGTTGAAATATGGGATTATGTTTTCCATTAGCGTTCCATTAGCGTTTTGGACACGAGGATTTGCCACAAGAGCTTTTCTGGGCACAGCAACAAACCGGAGAATTTTCTCGAAAACAAGACCGCGTCTTCTATGAAAACGCGTGCCGCTCCTCGGCTGCTCGCGCAACCACATTTCGCAGTCCCATATGGAATGTATTTCGTTTACAAAAGAAAAAAATTAAAAACAATAAATAAATAGAACATCCCTCGAGATACTACTTCCGTCCTCTCCTAGTGTAGGCGCGGTCTTTTTTTTAGTCAGAAAAATCGAACAACGAGCATTTTCACGCGAGTAATGTTTAAAGCGATTTTATGGACGGATATCAAAGTGGTTGTTGTGTTTCATTACTATAGATACACAATATTATTATATAGAAATGAGGATATACATCGCATGCATCCCCATCTTAACTAGCGAGTTAACGGATCGGTATTAACTATAATAATAATATTGTATATGGATTTAATAAAGAGCAATGGGTATTAATATGGACTTAAAAGTTCATACAGTGTTAATGTATGTGCACTAAAGAATAATACCGGTTGATAATACTCGAGCTTAACCGTAATAAAGCGGCATTATTGAATATTTTTAATAACCAAACAAAGTTTAAAGTAAAAATCAAAAGAATGTATACACTATATTCTTCATACTCGTTGTGTACCTATATGGCATTATAACGCTACCATAGAAAAGTGATTAGATAATTTCACCGTTTGATTCTTTCAGGCATCGGCACAAAATTGCTTGACAAATTGAAAAAACAATAAAATAAAATTTTACAAATTTTTAGTGAACTGAATGCGTACGTAATCACATTAATTTTAAACTTTACATTCACAAAATATTATCTATAAGTAATAAAATATTCAAATTTGAAATAAACTCTTTACTTGTCTACTTAGCGAAAGCCTACTAGTCAAAAGCATTCATATGCAAAATAAAACACTTAATAATATGTAATTCACAACACTAGCTGATTAAACGTATTAAATCAAGCTGTATACATGTTATAATAATAGGCATCAAGTTGTTTTCAATAGTACAAATTATGTCGAATAAATTGTACAAACCTATTATCAGTTAAAAAATTTACAATATTGACGATGTTGAAGTATGACTATGTTATGAATCGTATTAAAATTAATTTCAACAGCTAGTTTTGGGTAGTAAATTATTTTTTCATAAAAAATTATAAAATCCGACCTAACTTACTAAGAAACTTGTGAGGGAAAAATAAAAAGATCCAAACCTGATTATGATACGTACAATAGTGTAATAGAGGAGTTAACGGTCAGTGATGCTTCACAATTTTTATAATTAGTTTTTTATGGTATACGTCATTTATCTTAGAATACCTATAATGAACAAAATAGCTCAAAAATAAAGATTTTTCTATGATCCTTTCATCGTCTTTTTTTTATTTAAAATACTAATTATTTTTCGACTTTTGGTACAATTCGCATGGTATAAATACGGCAAAATTTTTGGAAATCATCCGAATTCATCGACAAATTTTCAAAAATATCAAGTGCTCAGTGCAGCGGAAGTAGAATCCAATAAAAGAAAACTGGTCAAAAAAACTATTTAAATTGCCGTCAAAAATCACACTACGTATACTGTCCACTCTTCCAACGAACATATCAAATCACGCACAAGTGAAAACAAATTTTGAAAGATACACATATGACATATGGTCCGACGTGTGCATAAAACTTTTGTAAATACCTATACAATTCTTGGAAAGATAATTTGGCATACACGGTACTTCACGTTTTTCAAGAAACCAAAAGTTTCAAAAGATATACAGTTGAAATGTAATGAAACGGTTCTTGTGAAGAAAAGCTCATGTTTTAATTATTAACGTAATTGCAACGTTTGTAGCGTTTTTACGAGGTCGTAATAAAAATCTCAAATTTCACCGAATCAGTAACAATCTGAAGTTGTAATTATATATGAACTTAAGTATATGTATATAGTTATACATAAAGTTATAGTCATGTTAGTTTTAATGTTTTCAAATTTAAGTGTTATTTATTTGTACTGTTTAAACAGAAAAAATTAGTCAATACAACAATCGTAATACAATTAGCTTATATTAAAACTTATATTTTACGTATTATAATGTTTAATTAAGCCTTAAAGATGTATCCATTTTTCCTTTAATTTTAATGAATGTTTAACTACATTTTCATGCAAGTACAATATTTTTAATTTTTTTTTTTTTTTCAAATTAATAATATTAATAGTTCATTACAAAACCATTATTTAAACACCTAGTTAAAGTACAAGTTAAAACAACACCATAACAGCAACACACTGGTAAATCCTTTTAGGACTAATCCATTGTATTATTGTACAAAATTTGATTTTTATTTTTATCGACTATTTTTTCTAACACAATTAAATTAAATAAAGTGTTGTGTAAAATTTCATTAGCAACTGTCGGTTCTAAATTTTTGTCTAAAAAAAATACACGTTATTGTACAGAAAAGAGATGATAAAGTGAGTAAGATAGAGTAAAATAAAGTTAAAAGCGTATTATAAAAGAACGTTGACAAATTAAGACGTCTGACGCGTATTTTTTAGAGAAAACATGGTGTGTGTGTGTGACGTAACAGAGCGTAAAAAAATACAGTTTTTATGTTGCGTGCAATCGAAACGATACATCTACATAATATTATTATACACAAACGTAATCAAATTACGAAAGCGGATAAAAGGACAAATTCCATATTTTAAAAGCAAATTAAATGAATTGAATGTAAAATAAAATAGCCAATTGCTTTTGTACAGCAGTGTTTTTTTTTCGCCCACAATAGCGTAAAATAACAGAATAGATTTCATATTATACAATATACGAGATATACATTCAAAGCAATTGAAAATCAGTTGGTTAATGTTTTCAGTTCTGCTGTTTCCCAATATTGATCCAATAAAAAATAAAAACATTAACAGAAAAGAATACTATAGTGGATAGGTTTTCACTGTTGCGACAATTATCATTGTTAAATGTTACACATTACACAATCTCATGGCTACAATTTAAAAATATAGTAACCAATCAATCAGTTTGTAATAATAATCGCAAACGTTATCCGTGTTGCGGCGAACACACCTTACCGATAATTTTTATCCTCAAAAATGATTGAATAAACTGTTTCAATTTTTACGAACAGAAAGAGATAGTATTTTTTCTAGCATAAACATTTTCTTTTAGATACTGTTATAAAATCAAGTTATACGATATTTTATTGAGTTGTTAGTAATGGTATTAAGAAAATATTATCATAAATGCGTCGTATACATTATACATACCCAAGTCTGTATAACACTATAATGATTGGTACCATAATAATACACAATTAGTCAACTCAAAAGTTCCAACTCGATAAAATTCATTATTCACACTTAATTTTCTTCGATAATGTTTGTTTTTATTCATTTGAATCGCTTTAATCATTACTATTCTTTTATCTTCTAAGACGTTAAATGAATTCTGTCTATACAACACGTGAGTTTTTAAAATTCATACTAAAAAATCTTTGTTTCTCTCGCGAATCATAATTAATATATATTACCTAAGCCTATTTAAAAAAACAAGACCTCTCTGAAAATCTGACTGAACTGAAAGCATCCTGCGCGGTGAATTTATAATATGTAGTCGAAAATAAGAACAGTAGTAAATTTTATAAGTACCAATGAAAACCAAAATGATGGATACTTTTAATGCGACAAAAAATGAATAACAGATCTTAAAAATAAGCCTTCACTCGGTGCGCCGCACCGGCACGGACGCGCGCACTAGATATCTGCCGCAGCGGTCGGTCATTTTATTAAAAGTTGCTTACACTCGTCATACCGGAAAAAGATTTATTTCAAACGTGTTTTTATAAAAAATATACCTATATTGTTAATTAGCTCTTTTTTTCCGAAAAAAAAATTTTTAAAACTCTAATCGACACATAACCGATTATTTTGTTTATGTATACTCAGCTAAAATGCCAATTTTTTTTTTTTTTTT
>CM029360.1:27590139-27647955 GCA_017140985.1 Hormaphis cornu
TTTTCAGTTCTGCTGTTTCCCAATATTGATCCAATAAAAAATAAAAAAATTAACAGAAAAGAAAACTATAGTGGATAGGTTTTCATTGTTGCGACAATTATCATTGTTAATTGTTACACATTACATAATCTCGTGGCTACAATTTAAAAATATAGTAACGAGTACAGTGCGTAAACCAATCAATCAGTTTGTAATAATAATCACAAACGTTATCCGTGTTGCGGCGAACACACCTTACCGATAATTTTTATCCTCAAAAACGATTGAATAAACTGTTTCAATTTTTACGAACAGAAAGAGATAGTATTTTTTCTAGCATAAACATTTTCTTTTAGATACTGTTATAAAATCAAGTTATACGATATTTTATTGAGTTGATAGTAATGGTATTAAGAAAATATTACCATAAATACATCGTATACATTATACATAGCCAAGTCCGTATAACACTATCATAATTGGTACCATAATAATACACAATTAGTCAACTCAAAAGTTCCAACTCGATAAAATTCATTATTCACACTTGATTTTCTTCGATAATGTTTGTTTTTATTCATTTGAATTGCTTTAATCATTACTATTCTTTTATCTTCTAAGACGTTAAATGAATTCTGTAAACGTCTATACAACACGTGAGGTTTTAAAATTCATACCAAAAAAATCTTTGTTTCTCTCGCGAATCATAATTGATATATTTACCTAAACCTACTTAAAAAAAACAAGATCTCTCTGAAAATAAAGCGAACTGAAAGCATCCTGCGTGGTGAATTTATAATATGTAGTCGAAAATAAGAACAGTAAATTTTATAAGTACTAATGAAAACCTAAATGATGGATACTTTTAATGCGACAAAAAATGAATAACATATCTTAAAAATACGCCTCCACTCGGTGCGCCGCAACGGCACGGGCGCGCGCACTAGATATCTGCCGCAGCGGTCGGTCATTTTATTAAAAGTTGCTTACACTCGTCATACCGGAAAAAGATTTATTTCAAACGTGTTTTTATAAAAAATATACTTATATTGTTAATTAGCTCTTTTTTTCCGAAAAAAAAAAATTTTAAAACTCTAATCGACACATAACCGATTATTTTGTTTATGTATACTCAGCTAAAATGCCAATTTTTTTTTTTTTTTTTATCACCATCCTGTACACAGACAATACATCCCCGGTGCTCGCTCACAACGCGAAAATCCAAAAAAGATAGACTTGTATACGAAGTTGCGGGATTCGCGCAATCTGTTTGTGGCTGAGAGCAAAGAGAGAGAGAGAGGAGTCGGTTAGGTAGGTAACGAATTCCGTATTTTGTAATGTGGTCTCAATCTTCAGACCAGTTTAGAACGCTTTGTGCAAAGAAGACAATTTTTTTTTTTCACAACCGTGTTATTCTTGTTTATTTTACAAAATACGAACAGTCTCGGGGTTAATCGCCGCCAAACTCCCCCGTCAATCTACCGGCGGCCGTCACCGCAATACATTGTTTTTCTGCGATAGTCCGTCGTGGACGGTGGTCAGACGGTACATTTAGAGACGCCGGTGTTCGATTCGGAGTGACCCTTTTTTTAAATGTCTTAGCGTTAAACGTACATATATATACATATATTATCCTTTTTATTCAGTTTCCCCCGAGTCTGTATTATACCCCCTGTGCCGCAGTATACCTCGTTTGTTGTGGACGTTCGACGACGACGACGTGGCGGCAGCAGCTCGGCCGGCCGGTAGCGCGGTCGTGGCGCACAACAGCAGGACAACCAGCGGCCGCACGTACGACACGGACAGCTGCAGCATGGTTCATTTGCCGCGCACATGACCGCCGACCGCCACCATCATCGTCCTGCACCGGGTTGTCGCGCGGCGTCGAGATCCCTCCGCGGAGCCACCGACGGTGGTCCCTTATCATACGCTACGGTTTACGCGCGCACACCCGTCGTCGTACCGTCATCGCGCGTCACGCACCGCGCCACTTTACGACCGTGCGCGCGCCCCCCCCGACGACACGCGGCCGGCTGCTGCTGCCGGAACAGGATCGCGGAAAACGCGTTCGTCGATATATATTTTTTAACGAGTTATTCTACCGCGGTTACCGTAAAAAAAAAAAAAAATAAAAAATAAAAAAAACGTGCGGCGTGAAATCGGAACACGGCGATCGAAACACGCGCGGCGTTGGGGGGGGATGAGGAGGACAGGGGCGGCTCGCTGCGGGGCGGACGACAGTCGCACAGCGCACAGTTCGCCGATCTGTGTGTGCAAAGTTCCGTTACACCGGGGGTAAACGGTGGCGCGGCCGCTCGCCGGCGCTTTCGGGTCATGCGCGCGCGGTGTGCCCGGGCGCCTAGGGATAACGCCGCCGCCGCGTTTCGCCGTCGGGACGCAGCACCGTCACGCCGGGGCCCTGCGGCGGCGGCGGCAGGCGTGTGCGTCATTGCCGCCGCCCGCCCGCCGCCGCCGCCGCCGCCGCACACCTGGCTCCCGCGGCGAGAGATGTGATCGCCAGTCGCGCCGCCAGCCTTTATTCGCACTCGACCTATTTCAGAGAGTCCTCCTTCCCCGCCCGCGTACAATAACTCGTGTATTCTCGGCGGCGGCGTTTCGCGCCCCCCCCCCTTTCCTTATCCCTGCACCCACCCCTGCACCCCTGGCACCGCATCGCACGCAGCACCGACGGCGGTGTACCTATCTCGCATCCACGCCGCATCCACCCCCCGCTCGAGCCAATCGGTGTTTTCGCATAACAATGCCGCCGCCGCCACGCATTTACGCCGCTCACGACAATGATACTTGCAGTGGTGACGCGGCGGTGACGGTGTTATAGAGTTATAGTGCAGCCCGTTCTCCACCCCTTCCGCCACCACATATCATTCGGTTTTTCACTTACATACTATCACATACGTGTATATTACGTGCCAGACGACGACCGGCACTTCTCACCCCTTTCCCCGCCACGCTACCATACACTTCCGGTAGGAAAATGCGTTCGACCACCGTATAATATATGTGTAACGCGAAAACAAAAAACAAAACATAAAACCGTTTTTTTTTTTTGTTACAAAATTAAACAACGACGACGACGACGTGTACAGTTGTTATATATTATTTCGTTTCGCGGTTTTTTTTTTGATGGCGACAAATAATAATGTTTTTTTTTTTTTTTTTGTTATATTTAAAATCAAGCGCACATAGCTACACGATAAATAGTACGAATAAACACAAGCGACTGCAGTTCGGATTTCAGCGTCCGAAATTCGATGGCCCGAACAATACGAGGCGTATATTGATTGCTAACGCGCCTTCATTACGATTCGATAACTTCAAACAAATTCCGTCGTAAATGCGGTTGTAAAATCGGTAGGGTCATCTCTGAGGAGTTGTTAAGGCGACTTATCACGCGTCAATTTTTGTTTGATATTTTTCGAAGCAACCAACAAACGCCAGTATCCTTCAGATCAAAGTTAAAATAACCAAAATTCCAAAGTATCCAAGTCCGCCATTTTGTAATTTTTTAACTGTAAACCTAACCTATAAATTGCCTAACTAGTTATTTCGTCAAAATTACACCTGAAAGCCTAATAAAAATACACGTGCTTAGAATCAACCGATTAGTAATCTGTAAAAAGATTAAAGTAAATCATCTTTTTTTCTAGGTCGTCGTAGAAGCCAAATTTTTAAAAAGTTTCTAGATTCTTTAGAATAGTGAAATATAATTTTGCAAAATTGTCCGAAATTTCAAAAATTAAAAAACTATTTTCTTGTAAACGAAAAAAACGAAAAACGATTTTCACAATAACATAGAAATTTTGTTGGTAAACTCAAAACTTTTTTTAGTATTAAAATTGAATTACTCTAAGTTGGGCGAATTTTCCCTAGTCTTTTAGGTCTAAAACACCAATAAAACACGCCGCCTAAGCGTTTTAGAGTCTTCCAATGTACCTACCTATACAAGCAAACGCCAAGTATATACGTCGTTATTTAGAAATAATTAGATATAAGAGATTTCACGTGAGATAAACGGTGCTTATAAAATACAAAAGCTTACTATGCTATACTTGATAGCTGTACTTCTTATGGAACCCATAATACCTATTTATACATAGTATGATATTACAAACGTGAAGATAAAGTAGGTATAATCAAATTGTAACGTAATTTTTTTACAATTAACAACGTTTTTGAGAGGCGTCAAAATTATGATTATCTACAACAATATTGTCACTAGTGGATCTTTTAACAAATCAGGCCACCATAAGGGTATAAAATGTAATAGACATTTCCTAATTATATTACTGGCAGTATTATATGAATAGAGGGTGTTATAACGTAAAAAAATTAATTGATAATTCAATATCAAAAGTAGGGGCCAGATTTTTTAAGGTATGTTCCGTAAATAACCTATAATCCTATCGATGATGGCAGTCAACTCGTGACTTAACCTTGTAACGTACTACAATGGAGAAACAAATCTTAAAACTCCGAACTTATCCTCAACGCAAAGCACGTACTTGCAATAAACTATAGATGAATGTACATATAACATTCTTAAAATATGGTTGCATTCGAATACTTCAAAAGAAATATTTGTTGCGTAAGAAAGAAAACGAAATATATATATGTTGAGTTAAAGTTTAATGGTTGAAATGTGTTGGCGCTAATCAACTGATCTTTTCGGCAAAGTTTTCAAAAGAGAACGTCGTAAATGTTGTACGTCATTATTTTTAATGCTCGTTCCTCTTGAATCGACTTTTAATAACACTAATGACTTAAAGTTGGCAAATTCGGTTTTTTTTTTCCTTATTTTATTTATAGCTATACGGACTTTAAATATTTGTTTACTTAAAAAAAAAAAAACGATCGCCATCTCCCCGATATATTAGAGGTAATTCGTCTTGATACATACAAAAAACGTTCATTTGATATTTTATCGAAACCGTTGGTCTTCATTACGTTTTACGACGTTTGAACATCTAAGTACGTAAGCCACGGTGCGCAATATTTAGCAACAACGCGAGTAAAAACGAAAAGAAAGAGCAAAGATGATATCAACAAAAATAATTATTTAAAATATTGTTGTTACCAGTTGGTAGTGAATGCCAGAAGATAAAACTCTTACTTTGTTTGCACTATATTCTAATTTCAATAAACAAACGTATCTTCACTCAAACAGTACAACTACGATTTTCAAAAGAAACTTTTTTCACCAAATCTCATTGCAAAACAGTACTTACGCGTTTACTTAATTAACAACACAAAGCTGCGCAGTCAACGAACCTTTCACGAAACTGTTAATATTTTACACTATATAAGCACAGATAACAGCGGATATGTTTTTTTCAATTATATAGCAAAAGCTAAACGAAAATCTTCTATAAACATTCTAGAAATAACACCCACTTGATCAACGAAAAATATTTTACTTATTTTATCTTAAATAAATTTGTATACCTCTTTCAAAAAAAAAAAATTGTTTTTATTATTTCAAGACCTGAAATTTAGTCACCACTATAGTATTGTGAACTAAGGCACAACAAACAAAATTGATCTATTAAACCATTTTTGATTGATATGCATTTTGCGTAAACGCTTTCAATTCAGCATTTTCTCAATTTAACATGAGATGACACACAACTACCTTTTAAGTTTACGAATCTACATTTAATACATTAAATTTATTATTCATTTAATATTGAACATTATTTAGGTATTATACAGGTTAAATAAGTTAAAACATAACTGTCTATACATTTTTCTTTCTTATTTTTTAACAACTCTGTAGTAGAATTTTTAACTATATTAAGTCTCATTAATCCTTATAAATTAAAAACTGATAGTTTTGATAATTAACATTTTTTACTTAATATTGTTCATCACATCAACCGTATTTCAATTATAAAATTTTAACTTAGTTTTATAGATCCGTTATAAGACCTTATTTTCAATGATGTTAAGTATGATTTGGGTGAGCTTATTGTATATAAAATATTATATACGTAATACGTACGTCAGACATGGTAAACAAAATTTTTTATTATTTGACAAAAACTTGAAAATATTATTTACGTTTAACAAAAATTTTTAATTAATGCATTGTTTATTTTAGCCAAGTTTGAAAAAACCAAATGCTTGTCTTAGAAAAAATACAAATATTATATACCTACAATGATTAAAAAAATAATTTTTATAAAACCCATTAAGTAAAAATTTAATTTAAATTAATGAGCCAAAGTAGATGAAAATATAAAACTGTTTATTTTGTGAAACCAAAATGATGAAAATATTAAAGTTTTAATTGGGTAAAATAAAAATATTTACTTATGACTTAAGCTCAATTTGAAAAAACAAATAAATCAAAAGATAGCCAATCTATACTTAATACTTTATACACACACAATCAACTAATTAAAATAAATGTATTATAATGATAACTGATGATGAGTGATGAGTTCATTAAAATGTCTACACACTATCACTCTAATGCAGAAAACGAAAAATTAATAATTATTAATTGTGTTAAAATAACATGTTAAATTTAAACAAAATATAGATAAATTACTTATAAATTATATTGATGGCAAAAAGACCATGTTATTGAGTTTAAATTAGAACGGTAATTTAGAAGAAAGGGATTTAGAAAAGCCACCGACATTTTGAATCTTGGCTCTCCAAATAATTTTGCTTATGATGTGGCAGCTTTACCACTAATAAATATTATACATATTTTAATAAAATGTACTGACAGAAACTTAAACATAAAGTTATAACTATAATTCAGATAAATCTGGCAAATTTTTCAAACATTTATTTTCGATCAGTTAAAAATAAAATTACGAATTAAGGGTTTTAATCAACGAAACATTGAATAATCATCATCTGATGTTTGTAGAAACGTATAAGTTACGTAAATTTTTAAAAAATTAGAAGTTGTTTGTGATTTATAACACCACCAAACACGTTCATTGCAATACTCGGCAATTTCAAATTGTATAAACAAATCGATAATCATACAAAATTACCCTCGTTTTAAAATCCCCTATTCATAATACCTAATAAAACAAAAATTATGACGCTAAAAATGAACACAATATTATTTTTAATTTATTTTATGATATAGCCAAAAAATTATAAATTTAAATAAAAACCAAATTAGACCATAAAATGTTTTGTAAGTTTCTTTTTTTTGTTCCATAAAAACATCATCATATTTTTATGTTTTATTAAATAAACATTTATTTTTTTAATTCTTTCAGTCAAAGGTCATTTGGAAGTTAGTAAAACAAAACTCTTTAAATGTTTTAAACTAAACTTAGTGCTATTATAAAATAAATAAGAATATTTTTAAAAACTCGTAACAGTAAAAAAGTTTAATAATGATAATAAAAAAAGTAATAACTTATTGTAAACTATAAGGTGTACCTACCAATAACTTTGAAACATATTTTTATTAATAGCTATAAAATAATATATAACTATATATATCCATACATTTATGTTTTATTATATTAAAAGACATTACAATAAAATTAATGATAAAATATTACGATAATCCTTATTAGTTACGTTAATATAAATGTATAATTAGTCACTTGTTAAAAAACCTCTATTTATTTACGTTATTAGAATTTACGTCAACGATTTCTAGGTAATTTTTAACTCGTAAATAATTTATGTTAGATATCAAAATATTTATAATCATTGTTGATATTTATGTATAAAATAAAATGTTTTACTTCATTGACTATGTATAATGGCGTCAATAGGGTGGTGGATTGAACGGACTCAATCTCTCGAAAATTTTAATAAAGTCTCGATTGGGAAGTTGTTTTTATAATATAATAATACACTAAACAAGCTCACTTTAATTTTTGTAATTTAACTCTTTTCTCCGAAAGGTACACTCAAAACAAAATAAAGCAATCGATTTTTTCCAGCAATGGACATCGCCTGTAACCGTGTGAGTTGCGACGGTGGTTTTTCAACCGCGGCGGCCGAGAGAACTGTGAGCAAGCCTGCCTGCCTGCATATCGAATCGGCCGATCCTTTTGACAAATTACGCTATGAAGATAAGCGGTGGACTCCCGGGGCCCGAAGGATCAGCGATGGAGTAACGGTCTTATGGTAATGTCTTATGGGAGGAGAGAGTAGAACGGAAATTTTTTTTAATTAGTAGCACAAAAGACACACACAAAAAAGTATATTATTAATTGTTTGAGTACCTACCTAACATTACTCGTAGAGAAATTTGACACCATAGCTACCCATTTCTATCCCGTCACTAAACACAATATACATGGAACGCTCGCGTTTGGTCAACTTTGATACCTAATAAAGACCCGCGTTTGTATTCAAAAAAATCCTGTCGGCGTGGCCTACAAGTGAAGGTAGATTTCTTGCCACTCAGCACGAAAATTGTTAACTTAACTCTCTCAAAGAATAAAAGTTAAAAAACAAGTGAACAATACACAACTTCAAATATGTAGCCTTATATAAATCCAAAAACAGAAGTCAAATCGGTTCAATCAATGTTGTTACTGCACCGTGTTAACAAAATACATATTATTCACCACCGCCACACAATACTAATCAGCGACAACGTTAAACTTTATTTTCTCAAAAATTACTCCATCGATTTCGAAAAAATTAACGATATCAGACTTAAAATAAACAGATTTATTTTTCGGAAAACAAAAATCACATCGGATCAACCCTTTCTCATCAGTCAAAGTAATAAAATAGCATACTTGCCACCATACAATTCCAATCAGTAGTGATAACATCAAACTTGATTTTCTCAAAAACTACTGAACAGATTTTGATACAAATTGTACGATTCACGACTTCAAATATGTAACTTTGTTTTCCCGAAAACAGAAATCAAAAACGTTGCTACAAAAAATGTCATACATCATATATCATACATATATCGGTAACATATATTTACGTTTTTCAACGGGGGGCGGTTTTAGGGTCTGAGGGTCATAATCGAAAAAAATACGAAAAATTGTCAGGAAGCCCTGCCATTAAATCGAATACAATAGGTACACAGATTTTTTCTATAGAAATCTTCCTAAAACACCTTGGAGATAATGTAAAAGAAAATTAAATTTTTTCCAAGGTTTAACGCACTTAGATATAGGCGCATAGATTACTACACCGGTTTAAGTTTGTATTTATACGTGTTCGAATTTCTATTCTACTTTGTTTTTCAATCGAAGTCGACTAACCGATTCGACGTGGACTGGTGAACGTGTACGAGCCGCCAAAAAAGAGCGTGTTTACGAGAACGGTGTGCGGAGAGATCGCACTATAGGTGGAATTCCGAAGAGGGTATTTGTGGGATCATTTCGGTCCTAATGTTTTAAATACCCCCTAAGAATTAATCATTTTCATTATTATTCACGACTTAAGTACTGTAGGTATACTACTCTAATGAAACGCAGTTTGTTTTGAGTGGTTTAGTCCTAACCCCCATCCCACCAAGAAAAACAAATTGCAATTTGTATCCGCCTAAAAAAATGACACTCGGCGTTGCGACACTAAATACCCTACAGCGCACTACACCACAATGATTATACACCGTCATGTCGTAATGCGAACTTAGAGGTCACCGTGGTAATCGGTAGGGATTATCGCTTCGTGGGCCCCGTTGTAGCCGCACTGCGCCGCGGTCACCGCACTCCGTTCCCGGATTAAAAAGAGTTACCGGTTACGCCGGACCTTTTAAGTCGCAAGCCCGTGAGCAACTTGTTGTTCGAAACTCGGCGTTTGAATAATTGTTATATGCCGCTACGCGCCTTCTCCAGTGGTCAATTCTCAACTGTTCAATCAATCAATCAACGGAAAAAAAGCAGAAAACTACGTCGTACTGCTGCTTATTCGATTTCGCATTGAAACGTGAAACCGAGGGCGTAATTTAGGGTAGAGGATGAGGAGGAGGCGTTCATTCCCCTCCCCCCCCCACTCACCGATAACCACACGTGGCTTAAATGTATATTTTACAGGTTCGGAGAAGATCATTTTTCTATACTACTTACGTATATATTTGTATACGTTTCACCCTTTCCCATAGATCTAGATACTTCCAGCGTAAAAAGTCGACAAATACAATGTTCAGCAAATCACAACTTTTAACAAAACAAACGAAATGCACGTTTTTTGCTTACCCGCCTAACTTGAATTCGCTGATTTCAGTCATAAATAAAATAACTAGGTACCTATAAAGTACCTACTTACATATTTATACTATTTACGCGTGATAAATTTCACTAATACAATAATAAATAAGTAATAGGTACCGTTGATTTTATAAAAAAAAACATTGTTAAGTCCAGGCAAGGACAGTAAAACAAGGATATACGTATGGAGTAATACAGAACAACAAGTTGACTGCTGAGTGTTCAATGTCGATTATCTTTTTAATCAGTTATTTGAACGTATTGACTCAACTAAAATTATTTTAAATATTAGATACATACACCAATAACATACTTTATCGTAATGTTTTTAAACAGTACACAAACATGCCCTCATTTGATCATTGTATATAATATGATTATATTATATTCATACATATTATGAACCTACCTATTTGTCTTATAAGATAACTAATAATTATTAGTTAGGTATTTGGATAATAATTGTTTACCATCCTGATTGTTATTAAAAAATTAAATATTAGGTACAAAAAATACTATTATTATTTCACAGTAAACATCACATTAAAGCCTTGAAAATTTTCTCCAAGCTTAATAACCTAGGGCTAGCAGTATTTAAAATTTTCATTTTGGTATTGGTATTCACATATTCCTCGGTAATCTTTGGTACACGAAAATATCCGGTAACACGGTAAATACCGTTTGATCGGTAAACGTCGTTTTTTACGATAGTTAACAGTAGTTTGATCGGTAACAACCAATTTTGAAAATCGCAAGGTGGAATATTTTTTTCAGTCTTTTAAAGTTGGAAAATCGAAAAAATTGGTCTAATCGGTGACTTATATTTTTTAAAAAAAATTTTTATTTTAACAACTTTATTATTTAAGTTTTGAATTTTCATTATGATGTATTATAAAGAAAAATCTTTGTTCATTTATTTAAAAAAAATCTGTCTAGTAGTAACAGATATAGGAAACGAACAACAAAAATATGGATAAAACGGGGTTATAAAATTATGCATACAAATACAAAATTTCAAAACAATTTCAATTTTTTCAATCAGTTAACCCTTACCCTTCATACCAATACTGAATAGAAAAATGCAGAAATTATATTCCAACAATAGAAAAGAATCCGTTTTTCTGTAACGGACAACAAAATAATTAAGCATATACATTTCCAGAATAAATATTATAAAAAAGAAAAGAAAGAATGGAAAGAATTCCTACCTACCTACCTACCTTATTCCTTAAAATGACTATCATATATAACAACAACACAAGATGTCTCGTAAAATCAATAACCGAAGCAAGCATATTTCCCTGACACTTGGGAGCGAGCTACATAATCACCGCCATACATAAACCTAGAAACCCACTAACTCACCAAATAGTTACAGACCTGTATAAGTCTTCGTGAACCCTTTTGAATTCCTCGGACGAATTTTACTTCCCAGAATATAACCCTATTTAACAATTATTGCTTCTCATCAATTTGTATTCAAACCACTTCTCGCTTTACGAGCCGTCAATTACGATACGAACCTCCGAATTTCGAAATAATATTGAATTACCTAGTCTAAATGTACAAAATACGTTCACAAACACTGTTTTTTATGTATATGTATCTAAGACCTTAGGAAAAAGATTGACAACTTTTAGTTTTACCCAAAAAAAAAAAAGCGTTGGGATTAATCTATGTCGCGTGGGTAATTTGACGGGGTGGCGACTACGCTTTGGGTGGGTCACTAGTTTAGAAGTTGTGGTTTAAACGCATTATTTAATTTCTGAAAGCAACGATAAATCATTGCCTTCGAAAATACGATTCTGAGCGAGCTCAGTTGTCTAGTATACGCCGTGGTAAAAACAAATTTAACAATAAACACTCTTGTCTGTATCATTTCTATTTTGGTATTGTGTAAAAGTTTCAGCATGGTCCGATCTTTATTTTGGATTTTTTTGATCAAAAAAATCTAAATCGATGTGGGAAAAACACGGCCGCCCGGAATGACGAGTTTTACGACAAAATAACAACGTGAAATCGGCTATAAACCATAATTGTGTAAACCAATTTTCAAAATTTTTTAACCACATATGTATAACTATCTTGTTTAGATTGTATTAATGTTTCGAGATTTAAACGTAAGAATTAGAGGTACAATAACTGCGTAAAATTCAATAAAGATTAACTTCAAAGTTCCATTACTCCCTTAAAAATTATCAAAATTGTTTGAAAACTAAGCAGTAAACTCGTTAAACCCTTTTTAATGACGCATATAAATTTCAAGTCAAACGGAGCACTTTTGGGAATTTGACGGTTTTCGTTTTTTTCTCAGAATTTAAAAAATAATCAAAATCTTAAAAAACGCTTCAATTAAAGTACCATCTTGGATCAATTATCATTCTTTTTAGGTATTGTACGTTAAAATCGGAAATTTCTACTAGAAAAAGTGATCACAAAAATCGAGAAAAAAAAATCTAAATCGACGTGTAAAAAACACGTTTCCCGTAATTATTTGTCCCTCCCATAAGAAATACACGGCCACCCAAAATAAAGAAAATTTCAAAGTTCCATAATTCCCTCAAAAATGATCAAAATTGACTGAAATATCAGCGGAATACTCATAAGACCCCCCTAAATGACATATATGAATTCAAAAAACGCTTCAAATAAAGTACCATCTCGGATCCATTATCTATCTTTTAAAGTATTATACGTACAAAAAAAAAAAAAAAAAAAAGCATCATTGTAAAACCAATACATTCTTTAGTAACTCTCTGAATCTAAAAAAAAAAAAATGAAACAATAAGGTTCTTTGTAAAACATATTACACTATAAGTATATTATGCTATTATACTATTATAGTATAGTATACTATTGGCGTTCAGTAAAAAAGTCCTTTTTAGATTTAAGTAGAAATCAATCTCTCACAAATACTTCCCATTGTATATGAAATCAATGACACCTTAGAGGATTTATCTAAAACTAATGATGTGAGCAGAGGGGAGGAATATGATTCCGCATGTTTTTTTTTTTATTTTAACACGATTCCGCACACTTTATTGTTCATAGGAATACAATAGGAATTGGGTGCAACGTTGTCAAAAATTTATTACAAACGGTTTATTACGATCTCAAAAAATAAACATGATGTAAAATAATTATCTAAATAAATATAAAAAAATAGTTCTCATAGTGACGTTAGGTTAGGTTGGATGCAATATAGGTTTTAGGCATAGATATATAAAACAACTAGATAACCGACTCGACATTATCACTGAAGCAAGGTCGCCATTTGCAACATTGGCAATGTTTACACTATACTGTTTATCACCACGCCATATTTATATTATAAGGATATAAATCATACAAATCATTACTCAAATTTCATTTTATTGTTTTGTGATTCTCTTTTTTATGCAGACATCATATTATATTTATTAATCATTTTAAGTATTTATAAATATGGTTGCATCTTATACTGCGCATGGCTGTGCAAATAGCATTTTTTTTACTGTTACATTAAGATCAATAACGAGATAAAATAATAATTATAATCATATTCTGTGGTTTCATTATCAATATATGTTATCATGATAAATATGTAAACATTGCCAGATTTGCAAATGGCGGCCGTGCTTCAATCTCGTACATTACGTGGTATAAGGCGATCTATAATATTTTTTTTATACAGTTGTTTTATACATCTATGGTTTTAGGCTATGATTTTTTTGCGGAGCAAAGCGACGGCGCCGAACGAGCGATTGCCAAACACGCGGTATATATTTTGCTCGGTTACATTTATGCATAAATCGTAACATGGCAACGTCGCATTCGAGTTGGGTAGAAAAAAAAAAAGGTATAGTATCGAACAATTAACGTATTAACGTATTAACGTATTAACGGATTCGTGTTCTATCCGAGCAGGGCTTCGAGCCGGATAAAACCAGTTTCTAAATTCTAAACTTGGTTTATAAAAAAATTTATAAGAACAAAAACGAAACAGAAATCTGTTATTTCATAGAACAGAAAGATACGTTTTTTTTTAGTTGTTTGTTCTTTAGCCAGAATTGTTTTTTGTTCTCGAGGCGTAATAGTATTCTTTGAATTAACTCTTACCAAACACACCTAAATAGTTTGCCTACACAATGTGAAAACCGAGGTGAAAACAAATGAAAAACTTTTTGTATACCTGTTAACTTTATAGCATATCTATTCAAGGTATATATTATGTAATAACTGATAAAAAAAATAATAATAAATAAACTATTAATACAAAAGAAAAGCAGTCAGTTATAATACTTTTTATTTGTATATCTACGTGATAATAATCAGATTTTGGTCTAAGACTACAAAATTCGACATTCTACTTAACTATCTAGGTATATATTGTATGCATTTAATTTAAATAATTAAAATATATACATTGAAAATTTTAGAGCTAAATATAGAACTTTGACATTTTTCGAGAAATTTTTATTTTTTTTTTTTGTAATTTTCGTTCAATAACAAATTCAATTTTCAACAAAAAGTTATTAAAATCTAATACAATTGGTTACCAAAATGTAAATACATATTTATATATATTTATACACAATTTTTATATTTAGTTGTTTAAAGTTGGAAAATTTTCTAAAATTAATCGTACCTGTTACTATTTGTAGAAAAAATGTTGCAACCGGAACTTTGTTAACAACTTCAAGTATTGTAAAAATGCTCCAAATATTTAAAGCCTGCAGTACCATTTTATGAACTCTGATGATACTTTGAGGAGTTTCAAAGTTGAAAAAGTTACAGTCAAGAAACTAAAGAGAAACATTATTATTACGGCAAATAATAAACGTGTTTTTGACACATCGATTTAGTTTTTTGGCCACAACATTCAAAACAACGATCGGAACAAGCTGAAACTTTTACGTAATATTAAAATCGGTTAGATACAGGTTTGATAAAATTTTTAAAAAAATTCAAGAATTTTTGAGCTAAGTATAGAACTTTGGCACTGTCGACAAATTTACCAGCGCGTATATCTAGACAACTGGGCTCGCTCAGAATCGTATTTTTCAAGGCAATGATTGATTTCAGATATTAAATAGTCCTTTATACCACAACTTCCAAACCAGTGACCCACCCAAAGCGTAGTCACTAGCGGGCAAACTACCCACGCGACCTATTTTGCCTATTGTTTTGTTTACATTAAACATCACGTACATGTATGTAACTACATTTTACAAAATTTAAATTGAATACTTCAAAATAATAAAATTTGACAACAATATTTCGTACTTAAAACTATATAGGTAGGTACCTAACCAAATTTTGTATCTTAAATAACAATATGTTACTGAAATTATTTTTCAAAATAATACGTTCTAAACGCGTTTCCTAATATTTTGTTTCTTTTATATTTGAAATGCATTTTTGGTACCCTGTATCTCCTATCTCTATTATTATTAATATTATTATTCTTGAGTTTGAATAGTATTAACAACCAATTAATAATTTTCGTAGCCTAAACTACTGAGTACAACATATTGAACAGTAAATCGTCTGCGATTAAACCGATCGGCCGTGCCTCCGCCCGCGTGATGCACGACGTCATCATAAATCATAATAACGTACCAGCGTCTAAGTCCCCCTCCAACAAAATTCTTTATCTCGAAGACCACTTGTCGAAACTACCGGTAAACAAAACTCTAATCAGTTTAAACTCTGACTCTCGTTATTACAGTTCAATATTCGATTTAAAAAAGAAAAATCTAGTAATATATAGTTTAGTATCGTTCAATCACTCGCCGACCGCCGTCCGCTCCGTGATTATTTACGGCAGTTTGTCAAGTACACACTCACCACACACTGAACAGAAAACAAAAAAAATGACCAAGTACAGCGTGAAAGTAAGTTATTATAGACGTGCATTTGAATACAATCCGTCAACATAATGGTGACCGTTATATCCGAAGAACACGATTTTGTAGTTTTTTTTTTTTTTCTGACCCATGCTCCAATAGTTATTTTCAACTTACAAAATGAAAATTAATTGCTAACGATTTTATGTGCTTACGAGTGCGAGGAAATATCTTAAACGTTTAAATTCGTATTAGCTGCATAGACTACCTATAGTCCATAATAGTAAAATGTACTCAGATCCGACTCGACGAAAAATTCCATCCTTACAATGTGTAGGTAACGTGAACATGTTTGTACGAATCGCATACAAAATTGTACTTATAATATCCTTTACGCAAAAAAAAAAAAGAAAATTCAATATGGATCTCCATATGAGAATAAATGTTCTGCTCGTGGTGTCTCACTAGTCAGTAACAATTGTTTTATATATTTTTGTTTTTTTTACCCATCCCACAGATAGGAATCATTGGCGGATCCGGACTGGACGACCCAAACTTGTTCTCAGAAGCGACCGAAATAAAAGTTGACACACCTTATGGGGAGCCGTCAGACTCGCTGATCTGCGGCAAACTCAACGGTGTAGATTGTGTCTTATTAGCCAGGTTGCACTGTTAATATAATAATAAACGCGTTTAAGCGTACACTTACTCTTTGACAATAACGAAAATCTTTTGACAGACATGGACGTAAGCACTCGATTAGTCCGAGCCATATCAATTACCGAGCCAACATATGGGCCTTGAAGTCACTTGGATGCACTCACATTATTGCTTCTTCTGCCACCGGTTCTTTAAAAATAGAAATCAAGCCGGGCGATCTGGTTGTTTTGGATTCTTTCATTGACGTGTGAGTATTAGGGCATGTAGGGAAGAACTAGGAATTTTCCTTTTGAAAGGCCCAAAGTAATGTGGACTTCATTTTTCTAATGTTTAAGTAAAATTATGTTTTCTGTTACCTACTGATGGACATAGATAGAATTATGTTTTGATTGATGAGTAAAAGTAGTTTGTTCTCTGTGAAGTTTGTAGCTTAAAAAATTATCATAAAATACTCAATTTTTATTCTAATAATGTATTTTTATAGGTAATGTGAGAAAATGATGCAATTTTTGAACTAATTAGTCCACTCTTTATTCCACAGGGGTTAGCAATAATGCGTTAATATATTTTTTTTAACGTGATGTAAATGGATGTGCTTAGCCCATTATATCCATTAACCATACAATGCAACCAAGTAATAAAAAAATATATTAACTATAATATTATTATTATAAAAATAGTTTTACCTTATTAATTAATTTGTATTAAATCTTTATAACTATTAATGTATAATTCTTTTGTGCTTTTGTTAGTAATGATGTCACTTCTGAATGACTTTACCAATTTCAATGAAATTTTCTTCACATACTAAAATAGCAGAAAGATTTAAAGAAAAAATAATCCAAAGACTCCTAACAGGGTAAAATTGGAGATGAAAGTTAAAGCTTTTTAAAAATTTGCTTTTACCTAGTGTAAAACAAAATAATTATTAAATAAATTGCGACAAACTTGAAATTTGTTCTATTCAATTTAGTTTTTTGTAGTAATTCCACTTACAAATTATTACCTAAAGTTGTATAAGTATTGGTTAAATGTTCAGCACGACCCAAAACATTTCTTGGGTTTAAACACTTAAAACTTTTAACCTAAATTTAAAGTATTTAGTTGATTGATTCTAATTTGTACACTAACTGGTAAAATAACTAACAACCTATGTATCGAAGACAAGCAAATTTAACTTGATGGTTGAATTGACAACATTTGGTAAAAAAATGATGATTTATTATCAACCTGCAGTTAATATTAAAGAACTATGTGATTCGAGCTGTTGACTGAAAAAAAAGGTTTTCTTTTGAGAATTTTGATACGGTAAAAATGTGTTTAAGAGCTATTATACTTTACCATTCCTGTTTATGTGACATAAAAACTATAGTCAAAAAGTCAAGGTTTGTACTCGGTTATTATGAAGGTATGATAAGCTAACATTTTTTGTCTATAATAAAACAATATCAGAGAATTGAACTCACGGCCCTCTTAATACATTCTTGCATCTGATTATATGACATTTCTTTGTAATTTCGATGCCAATGGTATCAGATAAATGTAGTATTTTATTGCTTATTATTTTTTTTTAATTTTTTTTAGAACTAAATCACGGGACTACACCATGTTTGAAAAAAACAATAAAGTGGTTCACATGCCCATGGAACCTGCATTTTGTCCAGTTACTAGATCTATTATTATTGAAACAGCTAAAAATCTTGGTATTCACGTGCACCAAACAGGCACAGCTGTTGTTATTGAAGGTCCTAGGTTTTCAAGTAAAGCCGAAAGTAATTTGTATCGATCGTGGAATGCAGATTTGGCCAATATGACACTTGTTCCAGAGGCAAGTTACTTTTAAAATAATGTTCCCAAAATATCCATTAAAGTATAATTATTTTGAAATCAGGTGACACTTGCCAAGGAAGTGGGTTTATTATATGCTTCAGTGGCCATGGCCACTGATTATGATTGTTGGAATGACTCGTCTGAAAAAGTGAATGTTGCCAATGTTATCAAAGTATTTCAAGAGAATGTTAAGAAAATCACAAAACTATTTATTGAAGTCGTGCCAAGAATCGCAGAAAAAAATTGGGACACAGAAATTGATGAGTTGAATGTAAGATATTATATTTTAAACTTATCCAAAAAACTTAATTCATTATTTTATATTCTATGTTAAACATGTTATTTTAGCTAGTCTTAAAAATATATATATATATACATATATATGTTAAGTACTAAAATGTATTCTTTAAAAAAACCACTTTCAAATTGTAATTGAACACAGTTAATTTTTGTTTATAAAACTACAAATATGAAGAATATGGATTAGAAGCCTGTTAATTTTCACATAGGTTAGTATAAAGTGCATAAATCTAACAATTTTGTGATTTTAATTTTCTAGCGCATTATTGAAGAAAGCATACAGAGTCACGAATGAAGAAGAAAGTAATAAATATATTGCCATGAAGACTACAAAAAAATTATTAGTTCTAATTGTTCTCAACAAAATTGTTGTACTTTAATTTTAAAATAGGGCGATTTATTTATTTTTTTTTTTTTTTACTGCTCATTATTAACAGATAGATCCAAAATATGTATGTATACACCTTATTAATTATTTCTATAGTCCGCGACAGGAAAAGTGGCCCCTGTGTACAGCGACCTGTTGCGCTTCCTCACCCGTGAGCCATTGGTTCTAAACATATGCCGCATACTGCGTGGCTGTGCCACTTGTATAATACACATTTTATAATAAAATATTTGTATTATTTGTTTTAATTTTTTAATGTTTTTTGTTTGGTTTCAATACACAAATTACTTGTTTTTAAAATATTGTTAGTATTTTCAGTATATTAATTATTAATTCAAAAAAACGCGGCAAAAAGTTTAATTACGTTACGCACCACTGAGGCGAAACAGTCGCTAGGTTCGTGGCTGGCAGGGGCCACTTTTCCTGTCGCGTACTATAAGACTGACGGTAATACCGGTATAACGTCTGTTTATTGTTTATATACCAAAAATACCGGAACATCAACCATATCAAGATTACCAAACCATAATATCGCTTCTTTGATATTTTCAATATATTGACTTGTACCGGTTTGGAAGTTCATACCGAAATACAAATAAAAAAAAAATACCGTCAACCCTAGTTATTTCTAGTATTTATGAATACTATTGTTAACAATACCGCAAAAATGTTAAAATTAGAAATATATCCAGGAATCACAAATAAAAATTGTACCTAACATCTATTTCAGATTAATTCCTAACCATTTTAAACTTCATAACTTAGATTTATGGCCGTTAAAATTGGATACATCCCAATAAAGAATACCTACCAAAATATAATATTAATTTTACAAAATGTAAAATACACGGGGTAATAAATGGGTGATTTTTAAATGTTTTGCAGCGATTGAGTCAGCATAGAATGTAGATTGCAGTGTTTCCAATCAGTCACTTTTTGAGTTTAATTTTGCACTGTTCTTAAAGAAAATTAAAAGTTGTATTTACCATTAAAAATACAAATAAATTACTGAAAGTTTTTGATTTCAAGTTGTTTTAGTTTTTAAAATGTACATTTTGCTACAGATTTCTATGATGTGTTGCCACTAACTATAACACTATCTTCCTCCGGCCCTGGTTGACTTTGTGTCTACGTTTATTTTTTGTTTAGAATTGTATTAATTTGATAACATTATTTTTAACTGTTACTCACAAAATGTTATAAAAATAAGAAAAAAAATTATTTTTTTAAATTTTTATTTTGAAGTCATCAACATGATTCTTGCATCAAAAGGAAATGTCTATTATAACATATTTCTAACTGCCCTTAGCTATTATTTTAAAATGTAGTTCAATTTTAAAATGTAGCATTTTTTTTATTGTTTATTAAATTATTTTATTATACACAATTCAACAAAAATATATTTAACCAACAATGTATACAATTATGATACCATTAGCAAT
Organism: Hormaphis cornu; assembly: GCA_017140985.1. Lineage (NCBI taxonomy): Eukaryota > Metazoa > Arthropoda > Insecta > Hemiptera > Hormaphididae > Hormaphis > Hormaphis cornu. The sequence goes on from CM029360.1 coordinate 27,610,757, forward strand.
TATTATAATCTAATAAACTAATAAGTTGCAACTCACAAAATACGGGAATGTTTATATATATATATATATATAACACAAATCCCTACTTTTAAATTAACCCAAGTTAAATGTTTAAATACATGAACTAGTTATTAATATAAATTAATAACAAATACAATCACTTGCCGAGCTCAATAATAACATATGAGGGATTCAGAAGCTAATGATAAAAATAAATATCTACAATTTGAATCGGAATATTTTTAACCAAAAATATAGAACATATTTGTGCTATCTTATTTGACTCTGAACAAATTAACATTATTAATGTCTAAGTAGTAATTTTTAAAATCAAGATAGATCAACATTTATACTGTTATATTTAACTAAATGACATTCTAGATTAAAATACTGATAATGCTGGACAAATATTTTAATTTAAAAGTTAATTTGGATTTTATAGCTTTAAAACTATTATATAATTCTAACATAGAAAATATAGAATTAATTACAGGCATCACCAGTTTTTCATTAGAAACTTTGATCATTGCTCAACTGCATTTATATTTTAACACAAAAACAGTTGCTGTACAACTGGTTAAAATAGTTGAAAATGGTTTATATTCAAACAAAAACTAATAATACAATAAAACAAAAAAAAACAAGAAATTTGTTAGAATGCACAATAATTTTGTATGTGAATCAATATTTAATCACACACAGCAAATGATGGCATTGTCTATTAAATTAGGCTAAGCACTGGCATGAGTACTAAAATTTTAAAAAAAATATTATTCGTTAATATTAAAAATGAACAAGTCATAGTCTTCTCAGACCTTAGCATGATGTAATTTTTTTCAATGACTCTATAAAAGTATATAACAAAATATTGCGTAACTGTTTTTAATAAGAAACATAAAAACTAGTACAGATGATACAGCAAGTATAAAACACGCTGAAAATTTATTTTTTAACCATCCAACGGCAGAAATCATTTAAATTTCCCCTGAATATTTAACGTTTCAAAATCAAATCTGATAGTAATGTTTAATATTTAATTAGAAATTTGAGATTATAACTAATCAATAGAGATTTATACTATGCCTCTGAAGCCCTCAATCAAATCTTATTCTAAGTATGTATAAATTTTAAGTTAAAACGTGTGTACAATCTCAAAAAAGACAAAAAAACAGAGTAACATCTACCTACAATATCAATACTACTAAAGAGTAAGGTAATAAAATGGGATATTTACAGTAAAATTCTAAATTACATTTATTTATATGGTATAGTAATAATTTTAAAACATTTAAGTTCGTTCTATTAACCTATTTATACTTGAATAAATAAATAATATTTTTAATTTTTTTTTTTTAATAAAATAAAATATTATTTTTTAACAATTAAAAACAACAAATAACGTAACGGTATTAAAACATGTTTAGAAAATATTGCTTTCAAAAATAATAGTTAAAAGTTAATAGCATGATAAAGGAATGTATAATGTATAGATAAGCTAATATATTATGTATAATGACATTAAATGGATGGAAAATGTTGTAACATGATTACAAATATTCCGACAGCAAAATGAATCAATAATGATTTACGAATATTCAATGTTGTGCAAATTAAAAAAAAAAAATTAACAATGGGGTAATTTTTGATTTAAACCTAAAATTTTACGCTTTGGAGTCTACCATATCTATATTAATTTTGTAATATACATATGGAAAGTATTCAGCTTGTCCAAAACCAAGTCCTGGTATTTCAACACTCTAAAAACATAATATTATCATCAACCATTTATAACATACAAAAACGTTTTTTACATACATCATGTGCACCGGTTGCGCCACCTTGTTGAGCACTACTGTCCAGATGTCCATATAATTGGTGCAAAACATCTCTCAGTCGTTTAGTGTTTTTCTTATTAGGATGTAATAACATAGCTTGGAAATTAACCGGAAGGCCATATCTAAGAAACAAATAAATATAAATGAAGAGTTTAGTATTGTAATTTTGCATCAAATCATTTACCTTAAAACAGATTCAACAAACACACGCAGAGCTTTAACATGAATCCAAGCACAAAAGCATTCACTAAAATTGACTTTTAACCATCGCACCAATGGACCCTAAAACAAATCATTTATAGAATAATCATACAAAGTAACAATTTGCAATTTGTTTAGGTATTTACAAATTGTTTTTTTTTATCAGTCGTGAGTTTGGAGATTTCATTTTTACCAGCAGCAAGTTCAACTTCATTGTAAGTAAACTCACGCACTATAAACCTAAAAAAGAAAATTGTTATTAAGGTCATTATAGATAATTGATGCACGATATTTTTTTATTGAACTATAGATGGAAAATAAATTGATATATACACATTTTTTCTTTAAAATATGACTGATTAGTTAATCATTTAAAATAAGACTGATTAACTTTAAATATAATTATAATTAAAATTGAACCGTTAGGTACAAATATATATTTAGACTTTGATAAAAATGATAAAAATTATAATTTTTTTTTTATTTTTCATTATTTTTTACTTATATACTTTTTGCTAAAGTACAAATATTTTTTTGAAATTATTATACTTTGAACTGCATTATTAAAAACATAAATTGCATTAGAAAAATGTAAATCATATAAATGGCTTTCTAAGCAAATAATTTATACTACTTAGATTTTCTAATACAATAGTTGTTTTTATTAGGAAAAATAACTTTTTTTCTTTTCAATATTTATAATTAGATACCATGTCTTCTTGTACCTTTATTTAAATTGCAATATAGTAAAATAAAAAACAAAAATAAATTGTTTAAATTTAGGAGAATTTCATAAATACATTTGTATTGAATATAAAATAAACCGGTAATAATAATCAAAAGATTAAATTATCATACTTTTTCTCCCTGGCATGATGTTTAAATTCCTCAGCCACTTTTTTGAATAATGTGACTGTAAACAATCCATAATCATTGTCTTGGCTAACAAGTTGGGTAGATCGAGGCACAATCATGTCAGTTAATTTTTCATAATTTTGATTCCAATCAGAAAACCCTGATCTGGTACAAAAATAAAAATTGTTTTATTACACATGCTTACATTCAAGTAAATAATAACTGTATTACTTGGGCACTACAACAAGCAATGTGGTAAGGTACTCAGAATCTTGTATGAAATGTTCTTTACGAACAAGATCAGCCAAATTTCTTGTTAACAAACTACCAGTTTGTTTTTTTTCCATGTTTTGTAAGCTGCTCTTAAGGTTATTGTACACCGATGACTTAGTTTTAAGATCTGCATCAATCTGGCCTACCTGTTTACTGATAATGTCGGCTATATTACGCAACGATTGTTTAATTGGATACTTAGCCATGTCCCATTGAAAATGAGTTAAGTAGACAGCGAGGTCTCCTAAAACAATAATAATTTTTATACTCAATTGTAAGTTATTTTCACTAAACTTTGTTTTATCAACAATAATCAACTGATGCAGAGCATGAAACAGACAAAAATTGTAAAATTAAAAAAAGAAATAAATAATAATATAGCATAGGTACATATTTATTTTTTTTCAACATGTCATAACTATCTTTCTATTATTAATTAGTTAATGTCTAATAAATTTTATAATTTGTAACGTTTAATTTAGTATTCCCTTATTTTTATTTATACCGATGTTCATATTTAATTTAATTTTTTACAAGTGTTTATCATTGTTTTTCTATTGTACTTTTTTAAATAAAAGCCTGTTTTAATAAATAAAATAAAATGTATAATTTAATAAAAATTTAGTTATCAGATAAATTTGTTGTAAACATTTCAAAACTGAAGGGCCAATTACCAAGTCTAAACATAGTAATTTCTAGTTTATAAAACATTTTTAATAATTCAAAATTAAATTTAGTGTTTTGCTGTTTTTTTAACTCAAATTTTTTTATTTTTTTTGTAGTAAATACTGTACAGCAAATTAAAACCAAAACGGAAACTGTTCCATGCCCTGATTCAGATATACCAGTGTCATAAAATAACTTGGGTTTTACTTTTTTATATTATACAACAATTTATCACAGAATTTACCAACTGTTTTTATTCTTCCAAGAAAAGTTATATCAAAATTGTTTTATTTTATTTTTGTAAAACTAGTAGAGAACTAGCATAGCCAACTAATAAGACATAACGGTACAATCATTAATTATGTTTCAGCTAATTATGGCCTCAGTTCATTATAATAAAGGACTCTCAACTTTAACCAATTGTGATTATTTATAAATTAATTTTTCCATTTTTTTTTTTTCATTAAAATCAGTTAAATAAAATTAAACAACTATTTTTATTTAAAATAATACAAGGCAAACAAAACCATGTGTCAAAATATATAGTAAAAACAAACTTTTGTGAAATTCAAACGATTATGTGCAAAAGCCTATTGGTGCATTGAAATATGATGTAACCTATCACGAAGTAGTAGCAATAAAGCTGCTTTATTTATAAAATATAATGTTGAAAATAACGTTTGTTTAAGTCATAAATCTGTATTAAAAACTGTTAATATTTTGTACCAAGAAATCAAAATATGCAATATTGTAATTTTTAAGTACTAAACTTTAAATTTAATTACAATATACATTTTTGTGATAGTAGAATACAAATGTTACTAGTTAAGATAACATTTTATTTTATTATTTTTGTAATTGTTCTTAAGATATCATAATATATTTTTAAATACAGTTAAATGTTAGTATAATGCTAATAGATGTATATTTTAATACATAATATGTATTATGACCATATTATATAATATAATTTATAATGTTAATTAATTATTTGAATAATAAATTAGACAATAAAAAACCAAAAAAAAATTTTGTATACAATATGTTTTAAATTGTAAAACTTTAGTGTATAGTGAAATCTATATACCGAGAAAATGCAACTAAATAATTTAAGTTTCACTGTTTTAAGACTAATTAGAATTATATCAGCAAATATAATCAAGGTATAAAGTATAAACAAAGAACAAGTATAAAAATAGAAATAAAAAATATTAACCTAAGACTGTTAAATGTAAAATATATTGAATAAAATTATAACTTGTTTCAAAAAAATATTAAAATACTTGTTCACACATTGCAATATTTTCCATACAAATAAAATAGATCATTAACCCTTATTTTTTAAAATAATTAGTACAATTGGAAAGTAAGAACTATCAGATAATTTATTCTTAGTTGAAAATAAGTTTGAAAAAAAAAATAAAATATTATTCTAAAAGTTTTTATAATTGCAATTTTAGGTTATAAAATTATAGATTTTATTGATATAGGAAGTCCAAATAAAATGTTAATTTTACTTAATAGTTTACATTTTTATTTTCAATTCAAATATTCTAATAGCAAATTAGTATGAAAAAACATTTACCGCAGAAAATAGATATGCTTACAGGATATTAAGAATATATTTAAAAAATATTAATTTATTAGTCAAAACTCATAACAAATAAAAATAGCTTGGGCTGAAAAGTTCAAAATGTAGTCAAAAATAAACAACAATATCTTTCTTTTTAAATAAGTAAATTTTAAATCTCTACTATACAATTTTATTTAACACATCCAATCTATATATTATAAAATCAACTACTATTCTATGAAAATTGAAACATACTAAACAGTACACTGTAATGTATATAACATTAGTATTGATAGACAGTAGATGTCATATGGTTGAGAACCTAATAATAATAATAATAATAGAAACCACCCAAAAAAGTTGATTATTTAGTGATTTATAGAGAATGATTTTATTTGAGCATTTATTTGAGTACAATACATACTTACATACTTAACAGTTTCTAGCAATACATGGTATTAACTTTCAAACATTTGGTCTATGATGTTTACAAATTACTTTTTTTAGTTAAATTTTGTTATAAGTAAATATATAAGTACAATTATTATATTTGTATAATTGTTTAGAACCAATACAAACATTCAGAGCCATGTTAAAACATTTGATGATTAGATGAAATCTTTTTTGTAAACGCCCCTCTCAACTCACATAAATTGCAATTTTAGCCTAGCATCTTAATTAAATGTGAATGTCATACACAATGTAGTCAAACAGTTACTAATTTTGCATAACATATATAGTGCTTGAGTCTCCTAACCCATAAAAATCATGAACAAAAGCAAATCATGGAAAAGATTTTAGTGAATAAAAGAATGCATTGTTCTTGCAAAGTTGTATTTAGTATAGTTAGTTATATCTATGATCAATTTTAAAAGTAGTTGAAGTTTACAAGTCTCTTGAAGTTGTTTACTGAAATAAATAAAACCCAAAACTTAAAAATTGAAAATACATTTAACAATTAATAATCTAAAATTATAGTATTTTAGATCCTGTGAAAAGTGAGGAATATAATATTGATTATCCAACATTATTTTTTCTGTCTTCAACTGAAAAATAGTAAAATTGATCCCAATTTTTCTGTATGACACCTCAAATAATAAGTAACTAGGCAAAAATGGTACTTTATGTCAAGCTTATTTTTTTCTTTTTAATTATGATCTAAAAATAACTAAACCCAAATCTTAGATAAAGCTTTAAATAAGAAACTTGAAATGTTCATATGTTGTTGGTATCAATCAACATAACATACAAAGAAAATTATTGTTAGGTATTACTTTGTAATTATTTTATTTCTTTTTCAATAACCCTTCAAAAAATTATTTAAGTTACCTAACAAAAAATCAATACATTATTACAATGGGTGATGGAAGTTGTTATGTGTTGAAATTTTAATTTTCTTTTAACTAAACTTAACAATTTACAATTTGTTGACTCCATCAGTTTGTTTGAGTTGTAACTTTTGTAAGTAATTAATTGCTTATAAATTTGTTATAAAGTTTGTCAATCTAACAAACCAGTGATCCACAGCTTAATTCTGTTACCTAATCTAAAGCATAGTAACTATACTTTTTTTTTTATACTAATAATGATGAATAATACAATACTAACTATATTAAATTGACACCAGAGCAAAACTTTGGATATTTCTGACCCAAGGTACATCTGTACAAGTGCCTTTATTGCAAAGAGAATTACAAAAAAAGTAAACTAAAAAAATGTAATGTAGTATACATATTTTGCGCCTTACCTAAATGTTGAGTTCTAGGCACCAGCCTAAGCAAAAAATCCAACTTAGATTCATGAAACAATTATACAAGGTAACAATAATGATGACTTAAATAAATGGCATAAATTTAATCTTATTCTCCAAAATTGTTCATGACTCTTAAGCTTTAACACAGCTCTGTAAACACATACTTTAGGTACCTATCTAAATCAGAATATTATGATGGTACCTTGCTCGGTAGTTCAACACTTATTAAGTTAAAAAAATATAAATTAAATTAAATTAAAAAAATATTGACTTTAATTCTGTTTAAATAGTTACATAGTACAAAATATAAATTGGACTTCACAATAACACAGCATATTTCACTATTTTTTTTACAAAAATTAATAATCTTAAAGAATGGTTTGTAAATTTTGGTATATTTAACTGTTACAATTATAACATTAAATAATGTACCACACCTTTAAATTCAAAAAATTAAATTATTACACTTAAACAATTTAAAAACCGACATTTGCTTTCTTGTCAAATGTAGCTAATGTAAGTATACTGCATAAGTATATTTTGAAAATTAGATTTTTGCTTAGCAGACTTTAAATATAACACAAGCAAAAAAAGTATGATAAATACTATGATACAACCTGTCAAATGAGCAAGTATTACTCGCACAATATATAAAATAAATAATAGTACTATAGAAAAACTTACAGAAATATACAAATTATAATTAAATAATTATTTGTGAGAGTGAACTGTTCATTTCAAGTGTGAGTTATTTTATAAAATAATGTGGTGAGGCTTATTAAGTTTTTAGAATATGTTACACACCAATAAATTATTTATATTTTATTCTAAGAGCATGTCTGCCAATCAAATGTAAAATCTGTTTGTATTATGTAAGTGTACTTAAGTGATTCATTAAATTTCAATGGAGTATTCAATTGGTCACAAAAAAATTATTCACCTGTTTTCTAAAAAAGTTGTATTGAAATAACAAAAATGTTAAATAAGTTAACAACAATGTTAACAATGATGTCTAACTGTTGATTATTGCCCATGATCATAGACAATGAATCATCAAGTTTTCAATTAAGTTAATCTATGCGTAGGTTTATGAAACACAATATTAAATTAAATACAAAATTAAACAATGCTAACTTCAATAGAAATACATTCAAAAACAATAAGGAAACTACAATTTGAAAAATGAAATCACAAGCCAACACTGCATGAAGCATCCTACTAAAAGCAGCCGCTTACCTTGGGACGTTAGACACACGCCTGTCGGCCATCTGGACTTTGAATAGCTCAAGGCGGGCTCTTCCCAGCACACGGCCCACGACTCTCAAGACAATGCTGTGTCCAACGCCACACACAACAAACCCATAACAAAGCTTTTACTTTTTGCAATCGCCAACAGAAAAAAAGTCATAGGCCTATCTCACTAGACACTAACTTAGTATGGCTACATGGCACTATATTGTGTAGACCAGTCATAAAATAAATGAGCCTTTTTCTAAATATCTATCTAGGCTTACTTACTAATTATAATTTATAACAAATGAAAAATACATTGTAAAATGTATTACACATTAAAAAGAGAACATCAAGAAATAATATAGTTTAAAATTTCTAAACTAAGCAACAGTTTTATCCTAAATTAATAAATAAATAAATAAAAACCTAATTTACCAATATTAAATGATAATGAAATTTATAATGTATAAATACTTATAAGTTAGGCCTTAGGGCATTAATAAATCAATAATTGTTTTAAATAGCCTATTAAATAGCTGTGTTTAATGTTATTGATTGCCATATTTTAAATTAGAATGAGAACATAAGGCTCTTGCACTCATTATTTATAAAATATATATCAGGTTCCTATTGTTTGACACATTAAATTATAAACTTGTGTAGGAACTATAGTAATACAACTGAAAATTAAAAATAAATGTTAAAAGAAATCAATAGTTACATACTTACTTCCTAGAAAAATCTATTCAAATTTTATTGTATGATTCAAAATTCAAGTGTATAAAACTATACAATATTTTATTAATTTATAAATAGTTGGCAATGTGATTATTACCTAATAGATAATTAATTCTATTTTTATTTATTAAAAAAACAATTACCAATTGCATATTTACAGAACAAAAGAAAAAACTTGGATAATTCCAGACAAATTTTTGCACAGTTAATTTTTTAAATTTCATTATTAGGTATAAGTAAAAAAAAATTTATTTAAAAACATTCCATTTTAGTTAAAGAAAATAATCCAATAATTTTGTTTTAATTATTTAGGTACTTATACAAAAATTATTTTCTCACACTATTTTTCAATAATTGAACAAAAAAAAAAAAAAAATAGGAAGAAATTACAGTGTTATTACCTCCTACAGGATTTCTAAAAATCTTTATTATTAACTAATTGATACAGAAGATACGTAGATATTAAAGTAGATTATATTAGTTAATAGTATATTATAAATTTAGAATTTGTGATCTAAAAATATACCTAAGGAACATCTATATGTACTATCACAATATAAGAAAAATAAACTGTGAACACGCACACACGAAACCACCTATAGGATGCATTAGTTCGTATATTTTTTTTTTTTGGATTGTTGTTAAAAAATAAAACATACTTGGCCACATGGTCAATAAACGTGACTTGAAACTATAATAATAATAATAGATAGAACCAAATTTCATTTTCTAATAAAATAAAATACAAGTAGGTAGTGCATTTATATTTGTTGGCCTTTCTAGCTTTTAATGTTTTTCCTTTGATTTTTCCAAGGTAAGTACCAAACAATGCTTGACTTGGAAAAAAAATAGTAGGGGAACACTATTAAGTAAAAAATTAATTTTGTATTGATGTGCCTATATTTGACCATCAAGCAAACCAAATTAGATGTGGTACTCCCACCCCAAATCAAGCACTAGTACCAAAAATACTGTAATTATTTCTAAAAATGTACTAATAAACATTATAAATTACATATATACCTTAGGTACGTATTGCGCAAAAACAAAGGAAAAATATTTATACTAAAATGGCCAATAAAAATCCAGGATACAAAAAATATTTCAAAAAAGTAAGTAGGATGGGTAAGTACACTACAGAGACAAGTCACATGAACTACATTGGATTTTCTTCATTGTTATTCAATGGGTTGAAAAAACCGTCTCTAAACAATACGTACCATTATTGGCCATCAAGTTCTCTTGCAGTTTGTCGCGCTGGTCTTCCAGCACCTCGCCCAGATAAGAAGCCACCTTGTGGGTGACCTGATCAACAAAACTGTCCAGTTTTCCCAAATCGTCTGACAAACCCACCAGTTGATCCAACGTGCCCACTTTCAGGTCGGGTATGTGGAATTTGTAATTGATGGATAGACTGTTCTGCTTGCTTGTCACGTTGTTGAGGGTTTCCCATGTCTGCAGGCAGGTTTTGTCACCGGGAGCCGAAATTAGCCAGTATTCCGACATCGTTATATTGTGTAGAAACTATGAAAACACAACGTAACGGATTAATAAATCGGGAAAACGAGAAAAAAAATGGGCAGGGTCACCGCCGCGAATCATGTTCAGACTAGGTTTGTATGCGAAAGGACGAAATCCGCAAATCGAACGAAGAGACATTTCTTTTTATTAAAAAATTGACTGTATCTAAAAATCATGGTTTTTACTTACTTTTTAGGCGAAAACAGAGGCTCAAAGGCGCAAAATGTAGCGTCGAATTATTGAAAAATTAAACACTTTCTGGACTGGAACGGTGGACAGCGGAACACGCCTTAACCAAAAGAGACCTTGTTAACAACAGTATGATCATTTGTTTTCGATAACATCTGAACTGATACGAGACGGACACACCCAAAAGTTCATTTTTTGAAAATTATACAGATTATAGGTAATGCAAACGCGGTGAACTCAGTTTCCGTAAATTGATCGTTTCACGGCCAACAAAAACCCAGAATACACGTCCCGGGGATGTTGTTTAAACGCAGATCGTGCGTTATAATAATTAATATACTTATACGTAACGTTCGCCTATGATAATAAACGTAAAATAATTGTAAAAACTGAGAAAATATTAAACAAAAAATGTAAAATGTGTGAAGTTTAATCGATGGATGGACGAACACTTCACGCTACCAACATGGCGAGTAGGCCGCCGGCCAAGAAAGGGAAATTCAACGTTTTCGACGACGCGTCAAGTGTCAACTTGACTGATAATAACTGGTGTCTCGTAACCACGATATAATGATAGTGCCATAATACAAATCGTGTATCGCGTCCGTCCACCGTCGCCGTCACGGCATTACGGCATTTAGTATCTACTTTGTTTTGATTTTTTTAAGTGTCTTTCTAATTTAAATCATAAAATAGACATTGCGACAGCAAAATACAAATTTTGCACCCGTCTACACTCTGATCGTGCACGCTTCGTGTGGTGAGTTCAGACAGTTTTTTATTCTCGCCTACTTCCCAACCACTTGGAGTAATCCTTGTCCTATCTCTCTTCTTATTACGATCGTTTACATCCCCTAAAAACACATTAACAACCCTCTCATATTTTTCAATTGTTGCCATTCATTTCTTCTTCGGTCTTAATCTACCTCTTTTTCCTTCAACGCTCATTTTCATAACCGCTCTTACTGCTTCAGTTTCTAATCTCCTCATCGCATGTCCTAACCATCACGATTGATTTTCCCTCATCCACTATTGATGCAACACCAATTATATTAGTTATATACTATAATATTATTAGTTATACTAATTATCAATAAATTCTGTAAACTCATTTATAGGTAGTACCTATTTGCAATTATTACAAGTTAAGCATCAACATGGTCACCGAAGAGTTCGTCAATCGCATTGGAGACGTGTTGGCCAACCCCTGGTTACCGTTAAAGGAACGGTTTCGTGCATTGTTTACGCTGAAGAATCTGGGTGGAAAGTGGGCTGTCGAAAATATCGCTAAATGTTTCAACGACAAATCGTGTCTGCTGAAGCACGAGCTGGCTTACTGCCTGGGACAGATGCAGAACTATGATGCTATTCCGTATTTGGTCAAAGTGCTCGAAGACGTCAGTCAAGAGCCTATGGTGCGACACGAAGCAGGTAAAAACACCTAACCTACCTATTGCAACAAACAATTGTCGTCAGTGGTAAAGTTTGGGTTCAAGATTATGGTAGACAATATTTAAATTAATTTTCTCCAAATAGGTAGGTAGTTAAATAAATAAAAAAAAATTACGCAACGATTAGGTACACGGTTTAACTGCCAATAGACAATTTATTGTTTAAGTCTGTTCAAAATGTGTTGAAATAAATATTAAATACAAATACTTAACAGCAGATGTACGGGTTAAACCCTAAAAAAGAAGAACTATTTATTATTGGGAAACACCAAATACTATTTTCGATTAAATTGTTCATGAGTAATGTATCTTTAACTGCTTGCATGTAAAACCCCTCTCTTTAGCATCTACCACGCTGCACGACCCAAGATATGAGAAATTATTTGCATGTCTATGTGGCAATATCTTGGTTATTGGGACTTTTTGTTGACAAAGTTATAGAACTGTGGAAACCTGTTTATGCTTATTGATAAAGTAAAAACAATCATTAAGTTTGATTGAATTATGACTATAAAACGCATTTTATAATTACTAAACATAATTATTTTATATGTTTATGAAAAATTCAAATGTAAAAGTATTGATATACAGCATACGGCATATTGATATATGGCAGTAAAACGTTAGAATAGGTTTTATTTCAAATTAACCTGTGGTCTTTGTTCAAATTTGATTTTGGGGTGAGTTGGGGCTTAGAAAATATAATTTAAGTAATAGGTATACAAAAAACTTTATTTTTTAGATAATCACTCCTTTTACCAGTTATCACACGTGTATAGCCTAAAATGTTTGAAACTTACCTCAAAACATGTCAAAATCTGTACAACTTTTAGATTCTGAGCATAGCGAAGAATATATTGTTGTTACAATGATGTAGACCCTTCTAACTCCATCGTTCTATTACTCAATACATGAAGTATCTTCAATATAAGCAATCATTTCTTATCAAGCAAAAGAAGATCTACTTGGGCCAAGCTTTAGCACCCAAGCACCCCCACTAAGTCCATCCTTGTCACTATGATTAACGTTTAAATACAACCACTATTTTAGACACACTTACCCGCCGGTGCTGTTTAGAGTTTGAACTCATGAATGACCAGCGGTGGGTATAACAGTCTGGCAAGGTCAAGCCTATAAATTTTGCAATAATGTTTATTTGTTTAGTGAAATGTAGTGTTTTTTCATTGGGGTTGTGAACTCTAAATCTAACACTTCTTTAGACTTTCATATCAATTTTCATTTAAACTAATCAAATTTTTTTACAAGTATATACAGTAGAACTCCAATTATCTGGACTAATTAATGTCAAGGGTGGTTCGGATAAGCAAATATCCGGATGATTGACATATGATATATCAAAAGTTATATACACACGTAAACATAAACAAATATGTAATTTTATTAGATATTCAACTGAAACAAAATAAGCTTTAATTAAAGTACTTACGTGACATAATTTAAAACCAAAAAAAAAGCTGACTTGGCACATAATTTATTTTATTTTGAAAAATGATGATATTTTAGTTTGCTTCATAGTTGACTTTCTCTTTAGAGCAGCTAGGTCTCTCAATCCGATTATGAAACACGTGTATGAATAACGGCACGTGCCGTATTTTTCTCGTCCGGTTAATTGGACGTCCGGATGATTGGCGTTTGGATAATTGGAGTTCTACTGTAGTAGTTTTAAATTCAAACAAAAGTTTTCATTTTGAAATCATCTGGATGATAGTATGTATGTATTGTACCTGAACCTAAAAAACAAGTGTTTTTCCAAAGGTGTAAGAATTGTACAAATTATAATCTTTGCATTCAATTTATATTTTCTTTTTGAGTACTTAATTAACAACACTAAGATAATGTCATTTTTGAATAGTAACCAAATAAACTTTTTAGCAGATAGATAGGTAGATAGTTCAAAATAAGTTTATAACACAGGTTTATGTAACATTATTTGATGTTTTTCAAATAAATATTTAACTATGTTTTATTTTTAGCTGAAGCCCTGGGAGCCCTTGGTCGAGGAGATGTAATACTAGTTATAGGTGGTTATACAAATGACCCAGTTCAGGAGGTTGCAGAGACCTGTCAGATAGCCTTAAAAAGACTTGGGCTATCTAAAAGTGAAGCATATACTAAAAACATTTATGGATCTATTGACCCGGCTCCTCCTTCAAAAATTAAGAACTTGGATGTACTTGAAAAAATTCTAAACAACGAACATGAAAACCTCTTTAATAGGTATAAAGCAATGTTTTCGTTGAGAGATATTGCATCACCGGAAAGTATTATAATACTTTCTAAAGGTAAATGAAATTTATCATATTGGTGTATTTTATATGACTATGAATAGCTGATATTCTAATTTTAATTTTAGGACTGGCATATGGAAGTGCTCTGTTTAAACATGAAATAGCTTTTGTTTTGGGACAGTTACAATCACCACTTAGCGTACCTTATCTTAAAGCATCATTGATGGATGAAACTCAAAATGATATGGTCAGACATGAATGTGCTGAAGCACTGGGTGCAATAGCTACAGAAGACTGTTTAAACATACTAAGACAGTATCTAACTGACCAAAGAGTAGTTGTTAGAGAGAGTTGTGAAGTGGCTTTAGACATGTGTGATTACGAAAACTCTCCTGATTTTCAGTATGCAAATACACTTGAAAAAGTTGATGTATGAATTTGTATTTTTTTTTTTTTTTTAAATACTCATATGTGCTTTATGATTTTTCATTTATAATAAAAGAAATATTATAAATTCACAGTGCATTGGCATTTGTTACTTTGCAATGAAATTTAGTTAAACAAAAATTATTTACAGTTAAAAAATATGTATCATTTGATTTAACATTATATAATATATACAGTATAAAAACACACTAATGGTGTCTTAACTATTAAGCTATTTACTATCTATATTATATTTTGCCTTTTTATAAATATTTTGATAATCACTTTCTATAAAGGATCCCATAAGCAACTAAGGTTTTTATGCTGACAGTTTTACTAATTATTTATGCATACAATAAAATGCATGATTATCTTACTGATGTTAATTTATGGACAGTTTTCAAATCACAGTTGTTAACTAATACTTCTTAATTAAATATTGTTTTAATAATCTCTTCTGTACACTTCAAAATTAAATTTGTTTTGTCCATTGACTTTTCAAAGATCTAAAATCCAAAGAAACGCTCTTCTGAGAATAAGATAAAATCATTTACTAATTTCAGTTAAGACAAATAATATACTTTTTAAATAACCATTATATCAATATATAATACTACTAACAACAAAATTTATTTACAACTGTGAGTAATGTTTAAATGATAAAATATGTATTATCGTGATCTTAAGTTATGCGTTTTCTGTGGATTTGTAAAAAAAAAAACTAAAACTGACTATGGGAAAAAAATCCTAACCAGATCAAGTAGCTGTCCGATATTTATAATCAACTAAAAAACAAATTGAGTAAAGCACTTCTTCATTAAAATTGTTTGTAATGTGACTGTACGTAAATGTAATGTAACATAAACTTAATTTTTTTCAGTATCAAGTGAACAATTATTAACTTGGCAGAAGACCATAATTATATTCAGAGGGGTGTATAGAAGAAACGCCATCTACGGACCATATTGATGAATTATTGTAGGACATCAAATACGTTATATTTTCTTACTAATTATTATATTTTAGATGATACGAAAATATAAAAACCCCAAAACCTTCATAAAACTTTAAATTTTGATTAATCGGGGAAAATCGATTCATAATTAAAATATTTTAATATTTTAAAATATTAATAAATATTTTTTAAATATTTTACTTTTTCTCATTTAAGAATGTGGTGACGTAATAGGAGAAATAGAGAACTTGTATAAGTATCTATCTCTATCTAAGTATCCAGAATCCTTTGTACAAAGGGACGGAGGCCTTATGAGAGATGTGAAACATTCCAATAAGGCTAAAAGGTAAGTTGTATAGGAGTGTGGAGAGAACAATCATGTTGTATGGTTCTGAGTGTTGGGTGGTTGACAGGAAAATAGAACAGAGTATGAGTGTAGCCTAAATGATAATGCTTAGATGAATGAGTGGAGTATAACAAAAGGAGATAGAATAAGAAAAGAATAATATGTAAGAATTTGTAATGGTTTTTCACCAATAGTGGATAAGATGAGGAAAATAGACTAAGATGGTTTGGACACGTGATGAGAGAAGAAACTAAAACAGTAAGAGTGGTTATGAAAATGAACATTCAAGAAAAAAGATGTTGAGAAAGACCAAAGAAGATGTGAATGGAAACAATTGAAAAAAATATGAGGCTTGTTAATGTGTGTATAAGGGATGTAAATGATTGAGATAAGTGGAGGAATAGGACAAAGGGGCCGACCCCAAATAGTTGGGATAAAGGTGAAGAAGAAGAAGACTTTCACTAGTATATGTTCTGTAAGTTAATTGAATTTACTTTATACTTCCTCATAAATAATATAAGACACTAATAAACCAATAAAATTTTTTATTTAAAATAACTTTAAAGAAATATTTATTCTGGGTATCATAAACATTTTAGAAAACACAAAGGTTTGTTAAAATTTAAAACTTAATTTATTGATGTTTAAAGGTTCAATAAATATCCTATACAACCCAGTTTTAGTATAAACAAAATTAATTTGTATGAGGCATTAATAATAAACAATAATTATAAAGAAAACTTGTAAATAACTTTATTCAAATTAAAAATATAATAGGTAAGTACAGACAATCGGTGTTTTATAAACACTATTTTCTGTATTGTAAATTAAGCATAAATCTGTATTATAGATAGTACCAAAGTGTAGAATTCTTTAAAATTCAATCATAATTTAGTTCTAAAAACTTGTATTAAAATGGACGGAAAGCTTTTGGATAATGTACAATGAGCGCATTTGAAATAGCGTTCACTAAGTGTTTTGATTCTTGAGTAGAAAACTTTTCTTTTATAGTCCACAACAAACAAGTTTCAATGTCTTTTATATTCTTTTCATCTATCATCTTTAAAAGGATTTTCATCATGCGACCATAATTTTGGTGAACAGCTGCATGCCAAATATTGAAATAAATGAAACTCTAAACAACATTACATACATTTAGTGATTTAATGCTCATTTCTAATTGAATAATCCAAGTATCAAAACAAACCTTTACATCAGAATCTGGAGAAATAAAACAGGTAACTAATAACCAAATTTCATCAATAGTTTTTAATGCTTTATCATTTTCATCATCTTTTATGATATTCAAATTATTGCTATGATAATTTAATTGACATAACGCTGCTCCTTTGCGACTAAGTGCTTCAATCAAATTGTTCTTTAGACGGTCATTAATTCTAAAATAATTAAATAATATTAACATCAGATTTAAAAAAAAAAGTTTTCATGTATTACGTTTTAAGTTTAGAAGCTTCAGGTCGATTGTCAGACTTCATTCCAAAAAATGAGAGGATTTCGTTCTGATTGATTAAAGACAGAACACTATTAGCAGCACTAATTATAAGATTTATTTTTTCTATGTCAAAATCAATCAATGAAGAATTAGGGAATTTTTTTTTATCATCCGGTTCAATGCACTGTATCCAAGATGTATAAACAGAAGAGTTTTTGTCTCCGAATTCTTCACACAAACTATCAAATAAATTCTTGGCATCTGGGCCATACTCTGTTAAATTATAAATAATATTTTGTTACAAATTTATATTACGGAACAGTACACACAATAATGGCTAATAACAATATCTACAACAAATACAATTTGAAAGTTACCTAATTTTGTCAACCAATTTGTTTTCGCGTCACATATTGCTTCAGTAAATTCTTCTAGCTTAGTCTTACTTTCATCAACTGGTTTTGGTCCATTTTTTGATTTTATGGAATCTGTTATAAAATATTTAAAATCATAGGTATCCTGAAATCATAAAAATTAATATTAATACATAGTAAATACTAAAAAGTAAATTATATAATATATGAAGAATTTGGTTAAATTAAATTAAAAGGGAAAGGTACTTAGATAAGAAAGGTACTAGGATTGGAAAAGATGGCTTGGCACTTCAGATTCAGAATTAGCACGCCTTAAAATAAGTTATTTTTTTCTCCCATATATATTTGTAAATAGTAAAACAAATTGAGTATGTAAATTGGAAACTTAAAAATCGTAGAGAAGTTTTATAAAATTACCCTAACCAATTAAAATATTTAGTACATCCGATATTTTAAATAAAATTCTATTCATAATTTGAAATTGTTTCAAACAGTAAATTTCTCGTTTATTTTCAATATGATTGGTTATTTTTAGAATATATTTAAAATAATTGTATTTTACTGTTAAAATTAAAGGTAACATCAGAGTTAGTTAATAGTTTATACCATAAAGTATGTATACTATACTCAATGGTATAACTAACCATTAATTTTTCTATTTTTAAATAAAACCATCACTATTACAACATAATTTATATTTTTTATTAAATAAACTAAGCTCACTTAGAATCATTATTATTGTAAGCAACTTATCATTGCCAATAAAATTTCAAATTACACCTTCAAAACTAGTGACCAATCAATATCTGAAATCTGTTATATACTCTAGAGTCGTAATCACTACCTACTCCAACTTGCTACCCTCCATGTGGTTTGTTACTCCTTTTTTCTTTTTTCTTTTATACATTCAAAACCTCTATTCTCTCTATTAACATTAATTTATTATTTTTAATTAGTACTTACAGCTTTCTTTCCATTTTCATCTTTGACTAAACTCATGGTACCAGACAAACATTGTCCAGGTGTTAATTTTAAGGAAACTAATCTAAAAAATAAGTTAACAGATAATGTTATAAGTTATAACACAAATTCATTAAAAAATAGTAGTAATAGTAATAGTTAAATTATTTATATTTAATAATTTTAAATTTTACACATACTTGTCATTAGAAATTGAACCAACATATATTGCACAAAAGGGACTCATCTGATTAGTAACTAAATATGATGATTTTTTTCCAAAAATAGTGCCTTGATGATGATTAGTGAACACATCCAAATTTATTGCATTTTGTAATTTTTGTACTAATTGTAATGGTAGGTCTACAATTTTTTCCAATAAATCTCGTCGTTCATGTCGTACATGCATTTTAACAGTATATTCTCCTTTATCTAGTTTATATGTTTGCTATACAACATTACAAATATACAATTAATACTTGTAAATTATTTAATTAAATTGAAAACTTAAATAAAAAAATATACTTTGTAAGAATATGAATCACCAGCAGTTAAATACATTTTATTGGAATCAAATAACATCCATAACTGAGATTCATATTCACTTTCGTACAAAAGTTCACCAAATAATCCACAAGTTGCATATGCTTCAGTTGATTTTGTCAAGGAGAATGTGTAGGTTAAATTCAACTGATAAATTGGTCTTTGTGGTGGGATAACGTCACGATCAGTCAAAGCAACTATTTTTCCTTCATTTGGTCTAAAGAATAATTAACAAATATTCAATATAAAACTATGTAGGTACATTAAAAACTTCAAATTGATAAAATAAAATAATAAATTAAGTACCCAATAATTTTAAACATTATTTAGTATTAAGTATTTAAATATTAGCATACTGCATAGCTAACTATAACACATTATAAAAAACAACTTTGATGTCATTTCTGTTACATTAACCAAGTCTAGGAAAATTCAGAAATCAAATAAATCGTTTTCCATAATATTATCAACGCAAAAAGTATAATTTACTCTGCTAAAATTAAAAAAAAAAAAAAAAAAAAAATTATGTAATAAAATTAAAAACTAAAAAATAACACATTAGATTATGATATAGATATTAAAGTAAAAATATACCTATAATAAAAATTAGAAAAAATTAATTTAGATTTCAATCTATTGCCTATAATACACATAAACTAATTTAAAAAGTTTTAAATAATTTATTGATATTAAAAAATAAATGAAATATCAATTACATAAACTCAATATTACAAAAATAAAACAATAACATACTTAAGAACAGTAATTAGTTGTTTCAATGAGACGACAGGTTGTATTTCTTCATTCTTTATACCAGGTCTTATTGTAACTGATTGTAAGCCCATTCCATGATACATAGTTATATTTTTAGTTAGAGGAGTGACGCCATGAAATTGTAAATCGTAAGAAAGATTTATATTTTCAGAGCTTGACCAGTACTTTGCTAACGCAACCTCTAACACCACTTGGTCCTGTTAAAATAAACATTTTAAATACAAGTAACCTTCATGTATAATATTAGCAATAAATGTTATTGTCTAAATGTTATTTAGAATTCGTGTTACATAGGCAATATATTATTACAACCACTCCTAAATTAAACCAGTAGAATTGGCATATAAGTATATTAAGTATATAACACTGAAAATTACGTAAGATAAAGAAAATCAACAAACAAATTACTACAAAATTAAAGAGAAATACAAATAGGTACAGCATATAGGGACGGAAATGGGTATGAATTAAACATAACAAATCATTAAAATGTTAACTATAAGAGTTTAAAACCTACAAAACCTTATTATAAACACATTAATTAAGGAAATCATCAAAGAATCAACAACAAAATCAATCAAAAAGTTGTAACTTAAAACTGAACTTAATTTTTTATATATCAAAATATGTATTGATATTTAGCAATGTTGTTTTTTCTATGTCCTATGAACATTTTTGGAGGTAGTAGGAGTGTTTCAATATTTACATAATACATAATATAACAGGTACCACATAAACTATGCAAAAGTGGATTAAGATTATGTTTATTAGAAACGTTTTTTTTTTTTTAATTTTTTAAGTTATGATCAGAAAACAAAAGAAATTTGAATAAATAATAATCTGCAAATAATATTATTTTGTTTTAACCAGGACGTATACTAGACAACTGAGCTTGCTCAGAATCGTATTTAAGCAACGATTTATATTTGTTTTCAGATATTACATAATGCGTTTGAACCAAAACATCTAAACTAGACCTAGAGGGGCCCCGGCTTTTTTTTTTTAGTCGCTGCTTTTTTAATCCTGTGACTAACGCCATTTTGTTGTGAAAATCAAAGATTTGAAAATTAAATACATTAATACATTATTGTAAAACAAAATTTGATACCAGCATCAAAACATTTCAAAAACATCCCCCCAGCAGTTAAGCTGAAAGTGTATAGAAAATATGTATTGATAAAACTGTATAGGTAGTGTTGTTTTAATTATAACAATGATTTTATACAGTATTGCGCAGTTGATACTTAAATCTTGATAACACCTAAAATAATATTGTTCAAATGATTTGAAATTTTCAGTCTTGTTTTGAGATTGTTCGAATTAATACATTCTTTACATGGAAGTACGACTCGAAATTTTTTAACAATTTTTAGGAAAATTTTTAAAATAGAAACATGTACAAATTACCGCACCAGGTAAGATAAATAACTGTAAAATACAAAACGATAACTTTCAAAAAAAAACTTTGGTTGTTACTTGTTTCGTTCGGAACTTATGATATTTACTAACTCTATGGAACCTATACAGCCAAACAGGCCATATGATTATTATCAAGGGTAGTTATAATAACTTTTAGAATTGTGAGTTACAATCAAAATTACAGAAATTAATTAGAAAACAGAATAGATAGATCAAATCATATCACGATGTACGTACAATATTGCCCGGTTCTAGCATATAGGTTCCTAATAGATTCTTAGAATTTTAATCGGAATCTTGAGCCAATCTCTACTAATAATTGCTGCAATACGAAATGTCCAAATTAAAATATAAGCACATTCAAACTTTACCGAGAAATAGATACCTAAGTCCTGAACTTATCTTGTAATTACATGGAAAACTCATTAGTGTGTTGAAGCAAAACCAAATGGTACGGACTACAGGTAATTTAACTATAGGTACTGTTCAGTGTTCTCAGAAACAAAAATGTTACTGTGATAATGATGAAGTATCAAAACAATAGAGAATAGAGATAGATATACCCCATGTCCCGTGATCAAGAACAATGCATTACATAATATAGATATTAATTATATTAATCTAAAAAGTAATAATTTTGCAGAAATTCAAAATATTTGTTAAACCGCCCAAAACATTTACAAAAGAATCGTTTACAAAATACTATTCTTAAATTTTGAATCTTGTCATGTTTTAAAAAAAACACGTTATAACGTAAAAATTAAAAAAAAACCTCGTGTTGCTACTTAAAAATAATGAAACAAGATACAAAGGAAGTCCTTACACACTTATCCAAGATAAAAATTGTAAAATTTTAAAACAACACCACCCTATTTCCCTTTTTTAGAACATTTTAAGCTTAACAAAAAAAAGTAAAAAACGTTTTTTTTTTTTAAAAAGCCGGAAATTTCTAGGTCGCGCGGGTAGTTAAGTGAAGCAACGACTATGACTCTGCAGTAGATCGCTATTTTGGAAAATTTAATTAGAAGACGAATACCAGCTTTAATAGCAATAATTATTACACACAAAAATAACGATTCTGAGTGAGAAGCTCAGTTTACCAATAAAAATTAATCCGTAATCCGTATCACAATAGAATCTTAATTTAAGCGCTATAATTTAAAAAGGGTGGTAAGTTGAGATACTAACGTCTCAAATAATAATTTAATAAGTGACTATTAGGATGTGGTAAAAATTTATTATATAAAAAGCCATATATTTTGCAATATATGTAAATAATTTTATGCAACACACATACAGCTATGAGCTATTCACTACCTACTGACTACTACTTAGTTTAAACTTACCTCAACACGGAAATGTGATTGGACCTCATTGGATTTCATGTTAAACATTCTTGAATACTCCCTGAATTTACAAGATTTTTGTGGCAGCAGTTGAACAGTGTGTAGGAAGAAACTAGCACCGACATCGGGGTTGAGGTGTTTTAAATGGAGAGCTGGAATTTCAAATAATAATTGTAACGCGCATCGATTTTATAGGTAGTATACCACTAGTTTAATTGCAGAGGTCACTTACTAGCCCACGAGACATTATTTGGAACTAAAACGAAAGTCCTGTGTATTAATGAATTTGAATCAAACAAGACGTTTTTGTAAGACAGCAAACCGGAGCTATCAATTTTCAACGGTCGGACAATTGTGACTTCAAACGTAAATACTGGACCTTTTGCTGTGTTCTTTGCGTCAAAAGCTTTAACGCTGCAGTCAAAGTTATTTAAACGAATAAAATTTTAAGTATTTAATCATAGCGAAGAGCAGAATAAAAAACTACTTAACAATTGACACAAATATCAAATACTTGGGCCACCGCGAGATCTGATGATATCAAACAATATAATTTACACTTACGTAGTAGAATGTACTCCAGGTCGTAATCCGCTAGGATCGATCTTGACAGAAAAATTACGAGACATGTACATTAGTTCCAAGTACTTGGGTACGATAACCCACGGAGCGTCACTGGTCAGGCATAAGCTCATTTGGAATTCAACTTTTTTTTCAGGGGCTGAAAACATTTAAAAAAGTATGATCTTTTATATTAACTATACAATACATACAAATAAGTGCTACAAGTAAAACTGTTAATTATTACGAGTACAATATTAATATGATTAGCTTGAAAAGAGAAGCCGCCTACGGACGACACTCTAATTAATTTGTTTTTTTTTTTTTTACTTATGAGAGAGAAGGTCTTTACACCACTTTCTTTTTAATCGTTTAGCCGGATTGTTGGACATATGGGGTAACTGAAAGGTCATCAACAAGAGAATTTGGATGATTTTGGAGAGAGTGTTGGTAACTTAATACTCTTTGGCAATTTGTGTTATAATTATTAGTTCTCATTCGTAGGTCTAATTTGTGATTTGATATAATATAAGGTGGTGCGTCAGTAATAAGACGGAATATACTATTTAGGGAGACTTGTATTTTTTTAAGGTTTTAATTTTTAGCTGAGCCCCATATTTGGACTCCATATGTCCATAACGATTTAAGTAAGAGTTTATACATGGTCAGTTTTGTCTAAAAAGGCGCAAATTACATTTAGAATGGAGGAATTATCCCAGAACGCTAAGGTCTAAGATGTATCTACGTTCAATTTCATGTTGGTGGAGTGTATATGGTGTGCCCAATTAAGTTTTCGGTCAAAGTGTACTCTTAGGTATTTAATAGTATTTTACGAAGGTACTCGAACATTATTTAATGTGACGTAAGGACAGATTGGTTGTTGAAGAGTAAAATATGTAATATGGCACGATTTGGTTAGGGTTAATTAATTTGCCAGTTACGGTACCTATAGTTTGAAGGCTACCGAGGTGAAAGAAGAAATTTGGGTATTATTGTGCATTGATTTATAAAAACGAATCCAATTACTTTTAGTAAATTATAAATTTTAATTTAATTAGTAATCTGTTATAGTATAACGACGTATAATATGACCAATGACAATACATAACGGCCAACATGTATTTTTATTATATCTTATTTTAAAAACCGGTGCATATTTTATTCGTAATATCAACTTCAGTGGCGAAGACTCAGAGGGTTTAGGGGATAAAATCCCTCCCGAAATTTAAAGTGATAAAAAAGTAATAAAAGTATTAAAATAAACCATTTGATAACTTTATTCAAACCCCCCCCCGCCGTTTTTTTCAGCAATTGCCCCTGATTAGTAGGTGCAATAATTATTGAGTGAATATTAGTGTAAAATATAAGTGTGGAACAGTTAACTAAACACGGTATAGTAGATACAGACATACAATACTATGTCGTTTATTATCATTGGAACAGAATACATTACTAGGTTTTACGATATAACTATTTTATTTTTGTTGGAAAATTATTTTTTTATACTTCCCCTAAGTATACTTGACAAATAAATTTACATAATATTTTAAATTCTACGTTCTAATAGTAACAAAATAAAAACGAATCATTAATTTAGTATGGTTAAGAATATAGAATATTTTGGAGCGGAACTTGTATAGTTGAGTTTGTTTTTAAAGAATTCAGAATTGCACAAATTCAGTTTAATATTTAAATTAATTTTACAACAATTACAATATTATACTAAAAATAAAATACAATTTTATGTACATAGTTCTACTTATCGACATTAACTATATAATGACAGAGATCGCAAAAGGCGGGACTTTACAACCGGCTAACATTCCAAGAATTTCGTCGGTCGAACAAAAATCGCTTTTCCGAGAAATTGTTAGGTACCGGCGGAATTATGGAAAACCCGCTGTGATGAAAAATTATTTCTATTTTTAACCTATAAGAAGAATATACGAAGACGTTGCACAACCACGTCCAAAATTATTTTATAAAACATACTTCTAGCTCTTATAGCAGGGTTGCCAGGTGGTTGACTAGTAGTTGACTCTTATAAGTGGTGTTGCACGAATATGGGCAATATGGGCCGTTATAATATAACCGTTCACAAAAAAAAAAATTTTTATTTTTTGTTATTTTTTGGCTACTACTTTTTTGGAATATAAAGTTTTGCAAAAAGTAGTGGTATAACAATTAACATACATATTAAATCGAACCATTTAACGTTTCGTGATAATTTTTCCAATAAGATATGTTTTTGAGGAAAAAACACACACAGTTTTACAAAATAATATCTGTGGCTTATATTGTACAAAATATTTTATTTTTTGTTTTTTTTTTATCGGAGGCCAAAGTTACCGACGTCGGGTTACTTAATAAAAGTCAACTGCCCCCCCCCCCCCCTTTCATGACATCTGCATCCACCCTTGGTTGTAAACGAGTATTATGTTGGGGAACTATAACAGATTTTAAATAGTCGTGCGCACATTTGACGCAGACAAATATTGACTTTTTTTACAGGGCGAAAATTCGCGCACAAATTCGGCCTGAACTCCTACCGAATCTATAAATATCGGATATCTTCTCATTTTTAGAAAAACCATTCTATTTTCTGGTGCTTCTGGCTTTAACCCTCCTGCTCTTCCCCAAATTTTTGACCTAGTTATGCAACTAGAGTTCACTTCACGAACGAATTTATTTTGAAATATTGTTTTGTTTATAAATTAGACTCAGATTTATACGTATAAATATTGTAATACGCATATTTTCTACTATAGGCGATATTCATGTTGCTGTGTGTTGGTTAAAATTCCCACTGAGTTATTTCAAAAATTAATATTTACACGCAAGTTATAGTAATTTAAACGGTTTTTATTTCCAACGTAGGTACCCGCGATTCATGCAATACGAATTCTGAAGAGTTTAAACTGTTTAGAAAACTTGGGTCACGGCAACAAACTAAAGATTAATAAATGTGGGGAGGGCAATCGTAGGTAGACGTCATAACGAGTTCGTTTTCAGAATTTTTATCAACACACATTAAAAATGTAAAAACCGTAAAAAGGGGAAAAGCCGACGAAAATAACGAAAGAAGATCGGTGTCAAAAGCGAAGACGTGTGCGGAGCAAATAAAAAAAGGCTGTGGTGGCATAAATCATAACACGGGGCCACGTTCAGCCATCCGGGGAAGTGTGAACAATACGATACGAGACTTTAAGTGCCGGGCCTTATACACCAAGGACGTCCGCAGGAATTTGTTAAGGGAGGGTCGCAAAATATTTATTTTTTACATTTTTTTTAATTTTGAAAATCTTCACGTTGTGTTTTTTTTTTTATAACGGTTAAGATGATTGACCAAAAAAAAAAAAAAAAGCCAAGTGGGTAAGTGCACCTACTTGGATATTGTACCCTGCCACTTCCCTCGGGAACGGCGATCCGTAAAAATCAAAGGGGTGCAATTTAGGGTCAGGGGCTAGAGGTTAGTCTTAAGCTACCTTTTGAAAAAGTACACAGAATGGCTTGTCTCACAGGTGGGGCTCGATTGCAAAATTAGCCCCTCAAAAATATTAGATTTAGCTACATAAATGCGCCTATGGAGAGAACGATAAATAATATATCATGCTCGAACGGGGAAGAAGAATTGGAAATTCGTCAAAAATAATAAACGTAGAATAATGGGTAATGGGAATTAACTATTATTACTATTTTTGTACAAATTCAGGGAAATGCAATTACGCAAGTCGCATTTCGTGGAAAAACATCGCGGCGGTGCTGCGGCGATCCGCGATGGACGACGCCCGGTGCCGAGCGCGCGCGACGTCCAACGGGAAAACCGACAATGGTTGCGCACCGTGCCTGCGACTCGCGAGCCACAAGTCACAACCCGCTCACTCGTTAGAGTGTCTTCTACGCGTCACTACCCGGTCCGCGGTCAAACACAAAATATTATAATTTTTGGTGAAATCCGTCCTGCTTTTCCGAACGACACTGCCGCGACGGTGTTTCTGTATAGTCGATGAAGCGACACCGAGACTCAATTTGCCGAATTTTGTTTTAATTGTCACAGGTAACTAAATAACTCATCGTACATAGGAAATAAGTATGAAGTTTTAAAAAAAAAAATGTTTTTGATAGGTAGTTGGTTAATTTTAATAGCCGTTTTATTATACTTAATTTTATGTTCTTGAATACTCGATAATTTCGACAACCCATTTTGTCTTTTCACCGGAACGCGACGCATTTTTTCGCTGGGGCGTGTTTAGGAATTTTGTTCGGGCATAAAGAATTATTTCAACCAAATATTTTATCTAATAAAAAATTATAAAGTAAAATAAAAATTAACGTCTTAAATTTTCTTTCCCCCCCCCCCCCCCAAATGGACCCCTATATCACCGCCCCGGGTGATAATTGTTGGCCCCCTTAAATACGGCCCTGACTTTTTGTTTGGTACCTCAGTCACGGGGGTTGGCTGGATTTTTTTTCAAGATTCGTTTCTCGTAAACGTCCGTACGCGGTCATTAGGAAATTATTATTTTGCCAACTTAATATTTATCTAGTTTCAGTGGCGTATTCAGAAATGTCTTAAGGGATATGAAAATTTTATTTTAAAAAACAGTTGTTTTACAAAATTTTACCGGAAAAAAAATTTAAATGAGAAATATTTTGCTTTAGGCACCGACCCCGTGTCCCCCTCCCCATAAACACGTCACTGCCTAGTTGTCCAAAGTTGAAACAGTAAACAAGGTAGAATCTATCGTTTTTTTACGAAGGTGTACTGTGTAATTTTTGTGCCTACTCGTTATACGTTTTGAATTCTGCAATAATTGCACGCCGGATTTTTTTTTTTATCTTACCCAATACCATATTTATTATTCAGACGATTGTATTATGTACGCAGTTTTGTTTATTACAATATAGAAATAATTTTACCTACATCCTAACTTGATAAAAATTGCTTATCGGGACTATTTGAAAATTTTAACGATATTATCAGTGAGTCGTCTTCTTATGATTTCATTATAGGGGAACGTTATCTTTCTTTTATACCCAAATCATATATTAAATTTCCACGGTGTGTTATTTAATATATTTATTAATTACATTGTGGTGTTTCTGTGGGTGAATCAAAAAATTGGGTTGGTTGTGTTAGATTTATTTTATAAATTTTAAAATTCCGTATTGGTGTGTTTATTGTGTTTACATAAGTTAATATGGGTTTATTATCTGTGATTTGTATACATCTCAATAAATAGTGTTATTTTATTTATTTATGCATGAGATTATGTCTTATAATTATTTTTATTTTATTGATAAAAATTTACTCATTTTTATAAATATTTTATTTTGGTCGACGTTCTAAACTAAACTTATGTATATTACATATTATACCTACCTATCATTTTTTATTTTGTCACGGGCTCCTGTCTAGAATCTAGATTGTTTACTGTAAGAGCCGTTTAAAGGACAGAAAGGGTTTGACTAAATCGGTATGTTCTGGCACAACGCTACCTAATTGTGTATTGTGCCAAAAACTACCACCATATAGTAGACGGAAGATAAAAAGTGATAATTTTTCAAAACATACTGTATTGTGCTTGTATACTGGTACTGATTAGTTATCAATTAGTCCGGCGCGTACTTGGTAATTAGTCAAATAGGTACCCACAGTACTGAATCGTCTTCAATTTTAATTGCACCATTATACTATTCTCGTCCTAACATAGTAGGCTCGATAGAAGGTAAAAAAAAAACTCCTAAAGAAAATGCAGTAAGATAAAAACTTCTTTTTTAATGTATTGGGACCTCGATTATTTTTCTCCGTCTATCATGCACGAATTGTAGGAATTTAGAACTTTTTCTTGCCGAATAAACCAATTGAATCTAATTTTAAGGTGGATTTATCCATTTTGTGCAATAGGATTCTAAATTCCGATTTGATTAAAGTCTACCTGAAAATCACTTTCTAAAATTGTTTTTATGTATCCTCATAATTTATCTAAAATATAAACAAAATTTGAAAATAGAATTTAAATGTTGGATAACTCGATACAATGTTAGAAAGTCGTTTTCAAGTATAGTTCATGGCAAATTCAAATCAGTTATCAAAGTCTTTAAATCGCATCGATTGATGAATCTGTACAATTCACAAATTCAAACCTACAAATTTTAATTTAAACCCAAATCGGACATGAAAATAATAGTAGGAATCACTCTGTAAGTCGTGTGGGCAGTTTCACGGAGTAGCGACTACGCTTTGGGTGGGATACTGGTTGGGAAATTGTGGTTCCAACGGTACTATTTAATATCTGAAAGCAATGATAAATCATTGCCTTAAAAAAACGATTCTGAGCGTGCTCAATTATCTATAGTATAACGTCTTGGTAAAAACTAAATTTAACAATACATTTTGTAGTTGTACAGTACAAATATACATTTTTGCTAAAAATTTGTGGACAATAGAATAATTATTTTCGAGATTACAGATATGCAATGTTAATGAAATATATCCCATAAAAAATCTTTAAATTAATATCGGTTGATCAAAACGTAGGCTGAAACACATTGTGTTTCAAGTTTCAAGTCAAAAAATCCAAAATTAACCCATTTATGAAAGAAAAACCTCAAAATCTAAAAATGGCTGTAAATATCCTAAAATTAAATAAAACTTGTTGAACAGTTTTTTGAAGTTGTTTAGTACAAAGATTATTTTCAAAATTATGGAGAAATAACTATAAGTTATAGACAAAATGTCGTTTTTCAATTTTTCGGTGGTTTTTCCAGTCGCAGTAAAAAACTATTGAAATAATCGAAAAATGACCTCTGTAAAGTACAATCTTGATCCAATTTGCTATAGGAAAAGGTACTGAAATCGGTGCACTCTTTCTGGTAGAAATGTTGGTAAAAAAAAAAAAAAAAAACCTCATTGTAAAACCACTATTTTCCTTGTTCCGCTCAGAATCTAAAATTGAAGTACATTTTGTACCTACATGATATTTATGAGTTATGAAGATTGTAGAGTGCAGACGTTGGCGTACACAGGGATGGCTTATGTGCATTGTTACGTTAAATCAGCTAAGAAAAAATTATTGCATTAAGTAAACTGTATACATTTTTTAATTTAAGTTTGCTGTTGTTGACTACTGTGGGACAACATTTAGGATTGAAAATTGTATTGAACGGTAAATTGAACAAGGGTTAATGCGCAAAATTGACTACTCTTGGTTTCCCAGAGATAATTTTTAGTGATAGGTATCAAGCATATAATTATCTAATACAATTTTTTACGTTCACAATAATATTTAAGACGCCCTGCTATGTAGATTGTTATGAATGACAATTATAATAATAATTGTCACTTTTTAATCACTTTTCAGCTCATAGATATCACTTCTATCCCAGTAATAATCAAAATTATCATTGAAACAACAAATAAATATATTAGTTAATAGTGGGGTAATCATTTACCCTGCGCTGCTTGCTAAAGGTTAATTTACAGAAAAGTTATGCTTATTATGATTGTTAAAAGTTATAACTTAAAATTTTTTTGCATCTACTTAAGTATTTTTGGAGCAATTTAAGTATACTATAAATATACATATTTTATAAGTAATGTCTTCTTAATACTTAGAAAATTAATTTATTTCAGAGTTTACAAGTCGTTCACTTGGAAGTTAGAAGCTGTCAAACAAAAACAAAAATGGAAACATATTATGCATTTCAATACAATCTTATAAATTCTGACAAATATCATTTGGTTAGTACATGACTATTTTTTTACACTTAACAAAAACGTCTTTTTAGGAAGGTGTTGGAAACATAATTTTTAATATAATGTTGATTAATTTCCTTAAATATTTTTTATAAAACATATATATGTAAATATATATATATATTTGTAAGTACCAGTAGTAGTAATATATGTGTATATCATAAAAAAAAATGTTATTTAAGATTTGAAAATCAATTACATTATTTAAAACCAAATTTTGCTATCTCCATCAAAGAAATTTCCCAATATAGCGTAAAGTATTGATATACTGAATTATTTTGATTATAACAATAAAATTACGCATTGTTGTGCAATTGACACTTCAATTGTAAAAACTCTTCATATCGTTTGAAATTTTTACACATTGTTTAAATTAATATTCTTTATATGTAGGTACTTTTAGCAACATTCTTAAAATAGAACATTTTACAACTGTGGTTTTTGATATTTTTCAATGGGTTTTATAAGTATTAATTTTAAAACAGTAAATTCAGATTCCAAACAATTTTAAACTGTTACTTTTTTAAATTATATCACCTAATATAAATTCTTATGTTACCGCTTTTTATAAACCTTATAAAACAGTGACCAACAGTATCAAATCTACCCACACTATCTATTCTGGCTTTTTTTTTTTACTAATAATTTGTAAAAATTACTGTTTGTGATAGCAATAGTTTTATTTTTTAAGAACTATAATTTTACCTTTTAAGATACTTAACTAGATAGTAAAATACTAAGAACTTAACTTTAATCTGGTTGTTCATTTTTAATTTGTTTATGCAAATGTAATTAGATACTATTTCAATGAGCTTACATATTATTGTTATTATTATTAGTATTACTTTTATTATTTATTACAAGTATTAATAAATATTTTCATTTTTCTAAATTCACAGTCAATGCCTCGTTCTGCACTGTCACCATTTTCTCAATCATACACGCCATCCAGTTATAGTTCAACATCTTCTTTTCCATCTTATTCATCCTTGTCATCTATGCCTTACACCCAGTCGTCCAATTACAGTCATAGTTTACAATCTTCTGTTTCACCTTTGTCATCACCCCCTTTATCTTACACTCCGTCATCCAGTTCAAGTTTTGAATCATACGGAAATGAAAATGTGTTTCAGTTTCCTTTGACACAAAATAAGTACATTGTAAGTATTTTTGATACATTTATTTTAATTCGTTTCACCTATCTATATAATATTAATGCATTTCAATGATATAACATTTTGTTTTTTTAAAATTATAGCCTACTCGTGAAGACTTATTAAGTTCTGCTATTTCCAGTGCCAAAAATGTGCTCGAAATAGAAGAAATTGGTCAGCGTTTAATATCATTGAATAAAAGACATGTGATTCAAAATAATGGTCAAAAAACTTTAATGCCTACAGTCCAGAAAGAACCAAAACGTGGTAGTGAGCTGTATGTTGCATTACCCAAAGCTTGTTTTGATGGATTTCTTTATTCTGTCTTTTCACAGGTATATTTGCCATACCAATTAAATAATAATTACAATAAACAATTGCTGCATTGTGTAAAATTGGTAAAACTTTAATTTTAGTTTGGAACTATTCATCAAATCAGAATAATGATGAACTATAATGGTTCAAATAAAGGGTATGCATATGTCATGATGAGTACTCCCATGGAAGCTGAAAAGGCTCTAGTTAGTTTAGCCAAACAAACTTTTCCTGGCATCATAGGTCATTTATTAGTTAGCTTGTCAACTGATAATAGGACATTATTTGCCAAAAACATACCAAATAACTTAACAGATGAACAATTGCTAACAGAATTTGGAAGACGTGTAGAGGGAGTGAAGAAAGTGAGAGTTTTCAATAATCCAGACGATCCTAGTAAAAACAAAGAATTTTGTTTTGTGGTGTTCAAAGACCACAAAAGTGCTAATTTAGCTCGTCGTTCAATGACAGAAAATCCATTTTTCATAAATGGAATGTTTATCAAAATTAAATGGGCTGATTTTGAACCAGTATTTCGACATTCTGTTTTAATGAAAGTTAGTATTTATGAAATATTTGTAAGGTGTTTGGTTTTTACCAATATTAACATGATTTGTATGATTTTTAGATAAAACAGCTGCATATAAAGAACATAAATCCACAAACAACTGTAGAAGACATAACTAAAATTTTGGGCCAATATGTCTCACCTAACAAAATAATTTTCATAAAGAAAAACAATACATGTGCTAAAGTCAAATTTATAAATCATGAAAATGCAAATATTGTTCAAAAAAATTTTGATGGTAATAAGTTTTATAATCTTAAATCTTTTGAGATATAATTTTTAGCTAAGAATTAAATTTGCTTATGTAATCACTATCTCTAGATCTCTATTGCAAATTTGTTTACATATTGTATAATACCAAAATCTGAAATTTGACATTTATGGATTTAATGATTTTTGTTAAAAAGATTTCCCATACGTGTGTATATCAATAAACTAAAAAACTCTACGGGTGAACAAATACTACCCTCTAATTTCGGTTTTCTTATGTTTATGACCAAAGTTTTAAAATTTGAACTTCAAATTTGCTTCAACACCCTCGTCCACTTTTTTTAAAAATCAAACCATTTTTCATCTCTTAGTGGGCCATTAAAAATTCATGGGTTATTTAATAAAAACCTAACCGTTATTAGTTATTTAAAATAATTGGATTTTAATTAATTTTTTTAATGGATGCCAACATGTTTTATTATATCTGGAAAATTCTGTAAATATTTTTAAAATACTCTCCCTTTCACAGGGGATTGAATACCTACCACCCTCTCATTTTCCTTTTTTAATAATTTTGACTAAAATTGACACCACATGTGGGGCTCAATACAATACAAATTTTGAATTCAGCTATTTTTCACGAGTAAATGAAAAAAGCCAATTTTTTGTAACCATTATTAATTATTTGTTTAATTGGATTTTAATTTATTTTTTTTAAAAAATATTGCCTACACGTTTAATGTAATTCAGAAAAACCGTAATTTTTCAAATTTTCACTTTACAAGTGATTAACTAACCTAACCTAGCCTAACCCTACGCTTTTTCATTTGGGTTTTTTAAAGTGTATTAATTATTAAAGTAAACCTCTTTTAGATGGTTCCTTTTGTGTATGTTCTTTTTGAAGAAATAACCAATTGCTACCAATCTAACCTAACCAACAAAAGTTTTAATAACAGCAATACCCAGGTGGATACATATAATGATAATGTATTCACCTTTGTGTTGATGTTAATATAACAAAATATTTTATGATAATAATAATACTCTCAAAAATAGTGACAGCTAGTATTGATATAACAATCAATACGATTGTTAGCGACAGCTAGTATTAGATAAAAAGTAAGAATCAATTAATGAAGCATTTAAATATTTTAAGAACAGTTTGCATTCTTCGTAATTTCTTTGTTAACTAAATTAACAATATGTATACTAAATTTCAAAATATCTAATTTAACTTTGTTTTGTCAAAATTATAGGCCAACAAGTTCATGGAACAAATTGGACAGTTGTGTGGGACAAATTAGAAGGAGCTAGGTATGAAAATGAAATACGTTTCAAACAAACTTTATCTGTGTAAGACGTCTCGTTAACAATTTGCAAAATTCATCATTTTTTTTACGTTTATATATATAATATTTATACAGAATATTTGTTTGTAAATTATTTATTCAATACTGCTATAACTATCAAAAGTATTTAAATATTTTGATTTCTGGCATTAACTATCAAAAGTAATAGACTTAACATGCTATGATATAATATATTATACTTACAAACATCTGTACTATTTAAGAAAACTGGTTCTACAGTTACAGAACTATCCATTGTCTTGTCATCCATAACATTTCTTCTATGTATTCCTTTTTGTCCCTCATTACCACAAGATATATTAAACTTGACATATGATTCCATTTCAGAGTGGTATTGAGTTAAATATTCAAACGATTTTTCAACCTGTAATAACATTATTTAATATGATGATTCAACAATTTACCAGACGTTAATATGTTTTTTTTAATAATATTTAATACGTTAATATTTATTTTCTTATTTTTTTTGTTGAATGGTATATTTCTTTCAGTTTATATAACTTTTTTTTTTTTTTTTTTTTTTTTTTTTTTTATTTAAATTTTTTTTTTTTTTTTTTTTCTTATTTTATAAGTACAAGCTGATTATTCAACAATCTTGAGTGTAGATCATAAATAATCAGTAATTATATTATTAGTGTTATTGTTAATTAAGTTATTAGTTTCTTAAATAAGAAACTGTTTCTTATTTTTTAAAAACATTACAATTCAAGATATCTAAGTAACTGTTAAAAAAAATTTATACATAATATAATTTTAAATTTATTTTTACTTGTAATAAACCATGTCCTTGGGAAAAGTGATCTATATTATTTTGATACAGAGCTGTATTTTCCATTGACCTTTTGATAAAATATGGGCAGGTTTCAATATTGTTTGCTTTAAGTCCTGATATTAAAACAGCTAAAAAACACAAGCATTAGAAGAGTTAAATAACTAGTAAATAACTTTTAACCAACCTGTTGCTCCAGCTACATGAGGTGCCGACATGCTAGTTCCATTCATTAATTGTGATCCTCTCAACATATACCCAGGTACAGAAGTTATTGCTCCACCAGGCGCACATACACTTACACCTCTACCACCATCAATAGTTGGTCCTCTTGACGACCACGTGTAAGTAGTTCCAGGTAGTTTTTGGAGCATTGAATATTCTGTTGCCATCATATCTGGCGATACGTAGGCTCCAACCCCTTTATATTTATAATTATAGTTTTACTCAAGTTAGAACTAAAATATTGCAGTATGGATGAACATGGCATTTGAATTTGTTACCTATAATTGTTGTATTAGATATGTCTGGTGGAGCACCAATTGTGCATAAAGCTGGCCCATGATTGCCCGCAGACGCCACCCAAGTCACAGCATGTTTGTCCACAACATCATTCATTATTTCTCCAATTCTCCTAAAGTCATAATAAAAATTAAAGAATAATTGTTTTTTATTATTAAACAAAGATATATTCAACATTACCCAGCATTAGACCAATTTGAGTGTTCTCCGTAACTCATGTTAATAACATCAATGTTAAACTTCTTCCGAAGCTCCATCACTTTAATCATAGCTCTGACTATTGCTGTTCCGGTTTCCATAGTCTCCAAACGGCTATCTCCAATAGTTAAGGAAATAATTTGAGCTCCAGGTGCTACACCGTTTCTATCTGGTTCATCAGGAAAACAACCAGCAGCAATAGCAGAAACATGAGTTCCGTGTGATGCTAAACAAATAATAATTCTTATTATTTTACTCAAAATTAAAATTCAGCATTTTTCCTACATCTGTGTAGTAAGAGCGCAACCAAAAACTGAATATCCTCTATGGTTCCTACAAACATTTAACTGACTGTTGCATGACAACATTTCCTGTGAAATGAGCATGTTTCAATGACAAATTGAGAATGATAGAATAAGAAACGAATAAGTAAAAACGTAAAAGGTAATATTGGTGTTGCATCAATAGTGGACAAGATGAGAGGAAACAGTTAGAGATGGTGTAAGTATGTGATGAGATGAGGGAAAACTGAAGCAGTAAGAGCAGATATGAACATTGTTGAAGGAAAAAGAGGTAGATATCTGCTAAGGTATACTGATATCTTGTAGACTGAAGACTATGACAATACAGTAAGTTCCCG
>CM029360.1:27648055-27703638 GCA_017140985.1 Hormaphis cornu
CGGGAACTTACTGTATAACAGATTTACAACTTCAGTAACTTTAATAATTATGTGAATCTAAACAAATTGTTTTATATTTCAATTATACTTCATAGTTTTACATAATACTTACACCCAAGAGATACAATTTCCAGTACATCTCCATTATTATACACGTTGAATGAATAACTCACTCGATCGGAAGCAGTAATGTAATCAAAATTATTAACTGGATCTTTGCTAAATTCTCCCATAAGTTTACATGAAGCCAAGTCGCCTTTTTCAGATGTATCCAAGCATGCACTAAGACAATGTAATTATTTAAGTACTTATACAATTACATATTACAATTTATAAGATGAAGTAAAACTTTTAAATACAAATTCTTAACACTACTTTTTTCTCAACAGATACATATAATGTAAAAAAATGGTGTGTTAGTGTGTTCATATTTAGATGTGTTGTTTTTAATACAAAATATGACTGCACAACATTATGTTTTATCAATTGTACAAGATATTTCTAAAAAGTATTCAAATACAGATAAAAAAATATTAAAAGTGCCTACCTATTTAAATATTCTTACAAAATAAAGCACAATTACAGATACTTAAAGTATTTATAATAATAAATAATAGTAAATACAATGTTTTTTTTTTATCAATTTTATGTGTAATATGCATAATATATGATGTACAACCACTAACATACTAGAAAATTGATAACTGATCAGTTTGAGACATGTTATAGGAAGATTTACAAAACTAATTAATACAATTTACAAACTGTTATGTTTTAGTTTTTGGTTACTTAATTAATTAAATAATTCACACACAGTCACACATTGTTAACTTCACTTTGTTTTATTAATTATTACATTTTAAAAGAGAGACATAACTTAAGTAGAAGTGACTTATTAATTATTATATTAAGATTATGTATAGATGTTCATAAAAAAATACTACTTATTTTCTAAGATCATTCGTAAAATAACAGTAACTATTACCTTTTTTTTTTTTTAACAGCTTCAATATAATAAGAATAAATAATAATTGTAAACTACATTAATTGCATTAATATGCTAATTTTGGTACTTTGCTGGTAATCTCACTACTCTACCATAGTTTGTTTGAATTGTATTGTTAGTTACACAACTTTTCATCACTCCACTTTTTACTTTAGAAAATAATTTGTTTGGACTTATTGGCGGTATAAGTGTAACTCTATACTCTAGAAATTGGTTTTCAAGACTAGATTTATCCATTTTTTTAAGTAACATTTTGAAATTAGTACTGCTCTCTCAAATAAACCATTACTTTTAAGGTAATGAGGGCTAGATTAACGCATTTAAATACTATTATTGTTATGTGCAAACTGTTTAAATTCAAATGATCCAAACGGAAAATGGTCACTAATTATTATTTGTGGCACACTGTGTATCGCAAATATTTCTTTTAAAACATTAATAATATTGAAAGCGGTTTTATTTTATTATTTTTAATCTTTATCCACTTAAAATAGTGATCTATTGCTGTTAGATAGTAACTTTCTCCAAACAACAATGTATCCATTCCCATTTGCTCAAATAACAGTTTAGGAATGTTTTGACCTATTAATGGTTCCTTTAAATTTGATATTCTTTACTTTTCACATACACTACATTTAACTACAACATTTTCAATCTCATTGTTCATAGATAGCTATTAATACATTTCTCTACCTCTTAATTTTGATCTTACTATACCTTTATTACACAACACAAACAGTATTTAAAATGAGATTAAAAAACCTCTAGGCGCTAAATGGTAGTACATTATTTGAAAAAGATAAAACATTGTAAATGTTTTGAGGACAGAAGGCCTGAAAACTAGAAAACTAAATTTAATGATGATATTAATTATTAAGTATTAAACTGAATATAATTGTGTGTTGTCCATGCTATGACAAGAAAATATTGATATTTGAGGAAAAAATACACTGTATATCATCTAAATTTTTTGAACCTAAAGTAAACCCTTGGCTACTCTCATTGTACAACTTTTAGAAGCACTATACACAATTAATCTACTTATTTAAGTAAATACTGACCAAAAAAATAAACAACAGTTCTAATTTAACAACCCAACATAAGTTTTGACAATCTTATGAAACAAATTACTAATATTAAACTAATTAAATGAATGATGCAGGAAAGGTAGGTATGTACAAAAGTTTCTGATTATGAGAAATTCATTAGTTGACGCTTAATATTTGAAATTTAGTTTCTTGATTTTTACCAATCTTAACCAATTTCCTCACTATTTCTAAGTAGACATCAGACAAAAAATAATACTTAAGTATTCATGTTTATTAGATTAGTACTAATTGAAGATCAATGGTCAAAAGATAAAAACAATGTTAATAAATAAGAGCAATAACAATGAAGAAGTATGTATCAGTCTAAGAAACAATCCAGTTAACAAAAAGTTAACGAGTTATGCTATTTAGATATAAAGAGCAAAATAACTTTATCAAACAAACTTTTCTCAAAATGTATATGTAATATACTTAGTAATAGTCACCTCAAACTTAAAACTTGTTAAAAGTATATTAAAACTTTTTTATGGAGTGTCTTATGTTATGGATGTGAAACATGGACAATGACGTAGAAAGATAGATGCTAACTGCAAGCAATGGAGATGAGTTTGTAGAGAAGGATGATTATGACAAATTGAATAGAAAAAAAATCAAATGTTCTAGAATCAAGAGTTCTAGAAGAAATAAAAGAGAAAAAATGTTTAATGACTAAAATAGTGGAAAGAAAAATCAAATTTATTGGGCATCTTTTAGTAACTATGATTTTCTTACTAACATATTATTTGAAGGAATAATAATAGAACAAAGACAAAGAATAATTAATTATTTACATGACATAAAAGAGAAAATGGGATGCACATCCTATCAGCTTCTAAAGAAAGTAGCAAAGGACAAACATACTAAGCTAA
This sequence comes from Hormaphis cornu, assembly GCA_017140985.1. Lineage (NCBI taxonomy): Eukaryota > Metazoa > Arthropoda > Insecta > Hemiptera > Hormaphididae > Hormaphis > Hormaphis cornu. The sequence goes on from CM029360.1 coordinate 27,651,019, forward strand.
TTCAACAAGGGTTGTCTTTAGAACGTGATGATGTTAATTGATAAGAATTTAAAAAAAAAACAAATATTGTTTTTTAATATTATTATGTATTTGATACTTACAGCCATTGTTTTCCATCATAAAAAAGAACACAATCATACACAGGCGAAATGGATTTATACTTTTTTTCTAAGATTTGCAAAGCTTCTACTGTGCCGTCTAGATCATCTTTTGTAAGTTTCTGGCTTCTTGTAAGGGTGACTTTAGAAGAATCATTTTCCTACAGGCAAAACACACAACACATAAAATAAAAGTAATTAGAGATTTTCATTAATATTACATTGTTAAATTTTTGTTGTTCAAAAATTGACTTGGATAATAATGGTTTGTGTACAGGATCCCATAGTTTTTCCTTTCTCTCTTCTTCAATACGCTTTTGAACATATTTTGTATACAGTTCAAAAGCATTTTTCAAACCGACGCGATATTCTCCAGACGGATTATTCCAGTTACTCGGGATCTACACGAGACACAAAAAAATAATTAACTATTATAATACAATAATGTTTTTGAAAAAGTATCATAACGACCGAGGATGAAACATATATAAAAAGGTACTAACCACAAGTGTACGTCCGCTCAACCCTTTGATTTCATTCTTTTCAGGTGTGACAATAGTTGACATGTCAACATCGCCGGCACCGCTACAGTCATATCTACCAATAACTTTTGGCTTGCCTTCACTCGTCACCTGAAACAAACGTTTGTTTACAATTTTGTAAAAAAACAATCCTGGGGTTAATTAATGTCTCATTGATCTCACTTGAAGACCAGGGGCCCCTGGATCGACACCGGAATCAAAAATGGCTATGGTTACATTGCGACCATCGTAAGTCGGATTTTTGGTCAAAAAGTTAGTGACGCCGGTTTCTTTTTTTGGTACTAAAGCCCAAGTTGGAAATTCTTCGGTCAGACCCATATTCCACCAAATATCTGGATCAACACTTAATAATTCTACAGTTTTTAACTGTAATTAGTCACAGAAAGTGTCAAATAGGTACCTCTATAACGGTATAACGGTATATATGACGGTCAAAACTTAAGTCTTGAAATATAATACGGTTCACTCCTCCGTTCGGCGTTCACTGATCACAATTTATTAACAAGGCAGATTGTTAATGATACAGCATATTTTTATAAAATCGAGATAAAACACATAGAGTACTCTATGATACAACAATACTGAATTACGGCGGTTGTAGACAAAAAGGTTGAGTTTTCTGATTACATAGTCATCCTCTACCTGATAATAGCACAGAATAGATTAAAATATCAACAACACAGAATAGATACCTTGGGCTAGACGTGCCGCTATAGTGTGCTCAGCGCTAAGTAAATGCTTTTGTTAAATGTTATCTGTACCTAAATAAAATTTAAATTGACAAATGAAATGTTTTAAATTGATCGCATGACAAAATTTCTACTTCTATTTTGTCATTTATATTGTATAATCGTGTCTGTGACACTACAGACTGGTAGAGATTTAATATTTAAACTTTGTTAAGTTATAAATTATAGTTATTAATATAACTTTAACTAAATTAAATGGGTACAATCAATAGTTATATAATGTCTATAATTGGTGTTTTAACGTAGACTATATGAAAATTGTATACCTATAGTTTTATTAATAACGTCTATCATCATAGGCACCACTTACTAGCCATTATTAATTATAATAAGTGGTGACTGGAGTATTCGAAGGATTATCATTTATTGCCTCCCAAGATCGTTAATTGTACATTAGAATTCGAAAGTGTATATATATATACACATCTCCTTAAATACGAGGCTATGCCACTGACTTGATTGAATGGCACGGTTGTATTGAAATGGGCCATTTTAAAAACTAGAAGGGCCACATTTCTCAGATCCGGTCTGGGTTGAATATTAATTTGTTAACAACAATATTGATTCCTAAACGTAAACAACTAATTTAAATCACTAAAACATCATGACTTTAAGCCAGTACCAGGTACCTTTTTTTTTTTTTACATTAAGTATTATCATACTTAACTACAGTTTAGGAATTTCAAATTAAATACTTTAATAAAATGAAATTTTACTAATTGACATTTTTGTGTTTATTTTTTACTATTGAAAGTACAGTTTTGTATTTTAGATGTTTTGTAACTTAAATAATTTTGCTACACACATTTATTCATTTAATTATTATTTAAAATGAATTTTGGTACTTTTTTTGTCAATCTGTGAATTGTTCTACAATTATCATACTGTAGTATAATTATATTTTTAAGTATATTAATGAGAGATCAATACATAATATAATTAGACAACTTTAGCGATTATAGAATATTTCATATATTTGAAAGTGAAACCAATAACAACTAAATAGCTACTAGGTATGCAATAAGCATTGAAGTTCTCAAGTAAATTTAATTTTTTTCCGGGAGATATAAGTTTACCGAGTTTGCTAAGAATCATAACTCATAAGCAATCTTATCCTAAATCAATCGAAATTGCTTGTGAATTTCAATTAAACATGAAACCAGTGACTTACTCCACAAGCTCTTTTATAGGATTAAGGAATATATTTTCTTACTTTCCATTTGTTTTTTTTATGTAATACGTCTTTAATACACTATTCAAAATAGCATAAGTGTACTAGTAAATATTTTGAGGAGGGGCTAAAGTAAATTGTATTTTATGAGAATATATTAGATTTGGAAGTAAACATTTCATTAATGTATTTTTTTTTTTTTTTTTAGCAGACTAGTCCTTAAGTTATGCCTAAGAAGACCACACACACAGGCAACTGGATATCTAAACACAGCAAAATCAAAATGCCAAACAAATAGCACTTACACATTCTCAAGAAACAACTTTTATTCATTCTAAATATAAATGTATTATAATAATCATTCTTTTGGGGTGGGTGCGTTTTCTCACTTAACTAGAGCATAAAAACTTGTAGCTTAATTGATTTGAACACTCAAAATATTTTGGTATATTAAGGATTTATTAATCACAAAATTTAAACTAACTTACAGTAATGTTAATACTAGTAAAAACCATAATGAAAAATAAAATAATTCATAATTCCTGAGTTAATAATAAAGTTAAATGTTTCAATAAAAAAGGAAACAATTATTTTTTGTTATAAAATAATTTTATAAGTTGGATGTATTGGCTAACTTTTTATCGAAACAAAGTAATAAAAACTTAACTGTATTCAAACAAAAGTATTTCACTCTGATACTGTTAAATATTTTTAGAAAATTCAATGAATGTAAATAAATATTTATAAAACTGAAACAGATCATATTTAATTGCTTCAAAGCAGTAATGGCTTTTGTTCAAAGTTACAAATTTGTATAGTATAAGTGAGTTTAAATAATTGTAATAGACAATTGTATACAACGGTTATATATAAAAACACTTAAAATTAAATCAAGCAAAACATACTATTTTCTTTTCTAAGTTATATAGTATACACTTTTTAAGTTTACTTGTTTTGTTTATAATATGACAAAAATTGTTCAAGTTCAATAAATGTGTTTAGCTTTTAATTTGAAAAATAAAAATATTAGTTTAGTGTATACAAATAATGTATTGTAAAAAAACTTAAGGCATGACCATTCATGATAAAAACAAAATATATATAAAAAAAAATAAATACAATAAAAATGGTTTAGTCTAGGAAAAATTAAATTAACATGGGTTTGCCAAAAACTGCATAGCCGGTGAGCTCAGTAAGGAACTTGCTGCAATTCTTGCCATTTTAGCAGTCTGATATTTTTTGTAAACCGCCTGTAAGTAAAGTAAAATGTATTTATTTAAATCAGTTAGAGATAGTTGAATAGTTTATATTAAAATATATAATAACATAGCACATATTATGTAGTTTGAAAAATGTTCATCATGGCACCAAAATAATGGAGGTACTTTAAAATCAGTATACATTAAAAATAAAGTATTCAATATTTAGTTTCTTTGATAATACATACTTTATATTTCCATTGAGACGCATTTAATGCTAAATTAGCCAGAGCTGTTACTGTAGGTGTCACATCATTCATTTTAAATGAAGTATATTTTTGCATTTGATCTGTCCAGTACAAAGATAGCAACGAATTCACATCTTCTGGTTTATTGTCCAATGCAGGATCACAAGTTATCACAGTTGCCAACAACAAACCAGATGCTGCTATTTCAGATGGTTTAACATGTGCCAAATTATAATCGACTAATGCCAATTCTAAAAAGTATTTAGCCAAAGAATGTTGACATGAACGAGCCTATAAACAAAATTCAAAATGTTGCGTAATGTTGGTATCTATTAAAAAACAGTTTACTCATATCACATTCAATCAGTAGTTTATAATTATCATTAATAATTCTTACACGAAATACTCTGCTAAACCTTCTCAAAAATGTTAAAGAGAATGGTCTAGACAACGAAAAACCGATGGTGCGGAACACATCTACCAAACATGATTTAACTTCATCTTTAGTGAAAGCATTGTCTGATAAATAAACAAAGTCAGAAATCTCCGGAACATAAATTTCTTCATATTTACAGCCAAGTAATAGACATGTAGCTCCAATTAATTGAAGCTCCTTTCGACTAACCTCATTGTTATTCTAAAATTATATGAACCATTCAAAATCATAATACTTATGTATAACTAATTACATTTACTAACATAACTCTCTTGTGCCAATGGTGACCATTATTTATTTTAATATAATCTAGATTCTAGAAGATTAATATCAATTTTAAAAAGGGAGACTATAAGTCTGATTAGCCATTGAGACTACATTTTTATGATATAGCAACCAATACAAATTGGTTAAATTTTTGAACTAGAAGAAAATGAAGTCACCATGGGCTAAGGTCCAAAATGAAAGTGCAAGCAATACAAATAAAATTATACGTGTTTGATTTAGAATAGTTATTATTTAATAAGAATATTATTAAAATAATTAAATTCACTTGTAAATATCTGTCAAGAATTCCAACAGCTGTAAATAGAGATTCTTGCATAATTTGAAATTCTTGTTGTACTTCAATTAACCAATCAACAACTACACTTCTGTTGGATGGTGTAATATATTTTTGATCAGCTAAATAGTCTTGTTTTATGATATATTTGTTCTAATTTTACAATAAATAAAAATTAACAATATAATGAGCCAATGACTAGTAAACACTAAATAATAGTATTAATAACAAATTTATTACCTCTAAAGTCAACAAATACTCAAAAATATGTTTGGCATACTCTCCAACAAGAAAAGGATCATATTCATCACTTTTGTCAACTGGATCTACTTTTGATGCGATAATCCACTCTTGTTCTTTTTTTAGTATTTCTGTTAACCCAGCCTAAAAATGTTTGTAAAAATATGCTACTAAATTCTTTATTCTTTGAATTTTACACCAGTTAACTTACAGATTTGCTCTGAAGTGATGAATTTTTAGCTAAAATTCCTTTGTTTGGTCTAGGTATAGCTCTCGGAATATTAGAAATATTTTCATTAACTTTTAGAGCTGTTTTAGATGTATTCGACAGATGTTTTACTTTTGTAGTAATAGATGTGGTTGTACGATTTGAGCTAAAAACAATATTTACACGTAAAATAAATGCTTCATAGTTTATAATTCATACAGAATAATAAAATTAAAAATACATACCAATTATTCTTGGTTGTCAATCTAGTAGATGGTTTTGAAATTGAAATATTTGGTTGGTTTATAGTAATCTTTCCTTTTTGATTGCCATTTTGATTAACTTGTAAGTTACTGCTTATTTCATTCAGTACAGGTCTTCTAGGGGCTATAATTCCACTGCTTTTTACATCTTTAACTCCTTTGGGAACATTGTTTTCAGAAAGTACTTTTTCCTGTCTCTGCAATATATGTAAATACAAATCAGAATTTCTGCATTTAAAACTTAAAAGCTAATTTTTGTTAGTAACATTTTTAAAAATTTTAATCTAAGTAAATAAGGCATTAAAACAAAATATATTTTCAACTTAAGTAGGTTAGGTTAGGTACAGATCACAACTTGGGATGAGTTCACCCAGAATTATGATTTTGGTAAGCAATCCATTACTTGTAAATTTAATATAAATATCAAATCAGGGACCTACTCCAAAGAGCTTTAAACTCAAACTAGAATTTATTCTATTTTTTTAAACTTATTTGTATTTATTGTATTTAATGTTTGAACAAAAAAAAAAAGTAGGCACTATGTCTAAGTAGAGTATGAATGTAATTTTACAAATTCTCGCAGAGAACCAACTGCTTTCATTGTGTTGCGTATAATAACAATAAGCAGAGAACCAAATGGCAAATAAACAAAAAAAGTATATTTCTATTTAATAGAAACAACCAATTTTTCATACTTTGAAAAATGGATTAAATGTAGTTTTGGTTGTTAAAAACTATGGTGTAATCAGATTTTGGTGGTTTGATGTTGTTCCAGAGTTATAAGAATTTTATGGTACGCGATATAATCAATGAGTATGTTAATATATTACCATTTTAGCAATTGGTTGTGTTAGAGACGTGGGTGTTAGGATTATTACGTCATTTAACTCATTCTTCACTATCAATAGCGCAATTCAAAGCTAGGAAATTTTTCATATGAGCAGAACAAAAGTTTTGAACTAAGAGTATAAGAAGTTAGTGAGTGTTAAATTAAGTCACGTTAAAAATCTAGGTTTGGCTGCAATAAGTATTACTCCGTGATTGTGAAATATTTGCAAAGCAGATTACAGCTACTACAACTAAGGTCCGTTTCACAATGACTGTGGAGTATTTTGGACTTTTTATTAAGTGGATTTGCTTTTCCAAAATGTCAAAAAACTTGTTATAAAATGTCATAACTTAGAAAACAAGCTTCTACTGTCTAATATAATTGAAAAAAAAAGTACATTCGATCCTTGTTGAATTCCGCCAATTTCTTTTTTTATTCTTTTATTTATAATAGCCTTTAGTTAATAACTATGACAGCTAGACAGTTACAGGATTATACAATGATATACAACAAAATACATAGTGTTAATGAACAATAAAAAGAATATAAATTTATAGTGTATAATTGACATTGTAGTGTCACATCATTACAGTGTATATTTGACTGATTATAGTATTATGCGACTGTAATATAAACCACCTTAAATTATGAAGCCAGCTTTCAATAATAGATTAATTATTTTTGTAATGACCGTTTCAGAAAGAGTATTAAGCATGGAAGGAAGGTTGGGTGGAATGTTTAGACTTTACATAGTTTATTAAGAATATGCGCTTAGAATATAATGAAGGACAGTCAAAAAGTAAATGAGGTGTGAAGTGTACAGAGGGAAGAATCATTTGAGCCAAGTTTGTATGCAGCCAATTTCTTTAAGCACCATCATTTTTAAATTGTTGAAATTAAGGGGTTTGAAAAAAAAGTTTTAAAAAATTGGTGATTTCCATTAACTAGAAAAGTTCCGAGTTGTATTGTAAGCTAACAAACACAATTAATAATAGTAGTTTTGTTCAAAACAACAAATATGTATTAGATATTTTATCTTAGCACCAAAATTATATATAGGTACACATAACATTTTTTTTTTTTATTTTAATAAGTAGCCTATCTACTAAGGGATGTTGAAGATCAAGACAAGTTGAAATCAAGGACAAGAGGGCAAACTCCAAAAATGAACAGTTTCTAAGTACAATTAATAGTAGATAATATCTAACTAAGTACATCTTACTTTTGCAGTACTTGCAAAACATTTTTATTTAAAAATTCGCGCTCTGCACAAAACTTCCAAAAAGGTATTGATACTTATTAGATTAATAGTAAATTCCTACATTAGGAAATGAAATAAGTTTTTTATTAATAAAATTACTTATGTAAGTAAGATTTTAGTTTTGAAATGATAAGTATTTATGGCACATTACGTCTTGTGGTAGGACTACTATCATAATTAAAAAAAAATGATTACTGATACCTAAATGTTTAGATTATAAATATCAGATTTCACTAAATTGACATCCTTAATGTCTACAGTTGTATTGTTAATAGGCAATTGAAAAATATCAATCCGATGATTTGAGTAGACATAGTTTATTAACTAGGAGAGAAGTATAGAGTATGAGAATTATAAGAAGTGACCAAGTGTTATACGGCACAAAGATGTGCCCCTAACGTTACCTATACGCAACAGGGTGCCTTTCGCCAGGCCCCTCCCGGAATGTGAAACAATATTATTAAAAACTATTTTCATTCAAATATTAAACATTTCTTACCCACAAAATAATCAAATTCTGGATAACCTGTACCCCCTCCAAAAAAACCTGTATACAATTTGTATGTATATCATTCCTGTATTTCATTCAAAACAAGGATCAGTAATCTTACCAAATTTATGTTACGACTAAAGCCGGTCGCCATTTTCTGATGAATCAATAGAAATTGAAATACGGCTGGCTAACCACAACAAAAAAGGCGAAACAAATGAGAGGTCGTTGGTCACTTGACGTCAGGTTCTTCGGCGGCAACAACAATTTCACACTCGAGTTCGGCAAGACAGCAAACGAGTAAAAAAAAATAATTGCTAAGTGCCTTAAACGTATCAACAACACAAATAGCTGAGGAAACCCAATGACAGCATCAACAAAAATAGAAAAATATCAGTTCGCCATACAAATTACAAATCGAGATATAAGTCAAATGAAGATGTCGTCACTCGTGACTCGGGAGTCGGGTCTCGGCGACAAAACGAAGTGATTTAAGGGCAAATTAAATTTAACGGTTTTTCAGCATTTTCTCCCCACCACTTTGTTAGTGTACCAAACATAGAGTAATAAATAATAATAAATGAGACTCTATGGAATGGACGTTCAAACAAATCGCTGTCCCTCCCACAGCCGTCGGCATTAAGCGTGACCAACATAAAACATTTTACGCAACGACTTCTTTTTTGGCGATCATCGTTTGTATTCTTTTTAACTTCTAACTATAAACTTTAAATTTATTCAATTTTGTGCTTTTAAGCACGGTTATAGGCGTTTTGTTGGTGCAACAAATTAATATTTTTTATAGATTACGTTGATATTGAAAAGCGTTGTAAAATAATTTAAATAAGTTTAAAATAAGTAAAGAAATCAAAATTATTATTATTATTCCCCACGAGATAATGATTATTTTTTGATAAGAATGTTTTCGTTTTGTATTTGGTAACCGTTAAAATAATTTGTTGTAAAATATAATTCATACTTAATACATATTGGTATAAATGGCAATTGTCATTGTATCTTATACATGTTACATACAAATAAATATGTTGATCACGTCTGTTTAATGTATACGCATTTTCCGTGTGTTGTTGGAGTCTCAATGTTCATTATTCATCGTTTTTCAATTAATTTGAATTTTACGATTTGATTTTTAAATGAGTGCTGAAGTTGTGAATGTTGCAATTTAGTGTCTTGTGCTTCGTATTATGTTTTTAGATAGTACATACTTCATTTAATACATACAAATCAAGTGTGAAAAATGACGTTGGTACTCTCCCGGTAAATATCTACTATGATTTTTATTTACAATTTTTAGATATGTACTTACTTCCTAAACAATTATAAAAAGTACTTAAGTATTGATGAAGGTTGATATATTAATATTAAAGAATTTGCAACTATCAACATTAATTTTAAAAAGAGTTAAGTTAACTTTAATTTTTTTTACATTTGTGGCTGTAAAAAGATCGATACAAATAACTAACTATTTACTTACAGAACAAATTTATCTGTGAGTAATTGAATTTTTTAAACACTAAAACAGTGCTCTCCAAACTCTAAATGATTTCTATTAATAGAGAAAGGTAGGTTTATTTGTTAACGAAAATTTGGGTCTTTAAATGTGTATTTTTCTAATTTGTTTCTAATTTTATATATAATTAATTTAAATTGAAAACTTTAAAAATGTACCAACAAATTTCCTTATGATATATGGTATAGGTACCTAAACAATAAACATCAAATGTACCTAGTTATCAAATTTAAAAAAAAACCTTAAATTTTTGTAAGATCTAAATATGTTTGTATAGAACTGTATGGGATTTAGGTTTAACTTATACATTCAAAAATGTAGAAAATAGGAATTAAACCAAAAATACTAAATTGATTAATTGACTAAATTAATTTTTATCAAGTGAAAATATGAAGTAAACTAAGTGCAATATAGGAATTTTTGTTTGCGCTTTAGTTCATTAAGTTTTTATCCTTAATAATGTTTAGAAATTAATGGATGTTTATGATTAATCTATAAGCTAAGCTTTATTATGTACCCTATAAGTTAAATAGACAAGTTTTAAGTGTACTTGTGTAGGTTTGTTATTACTCACTAAAAAATTGGAATTTATTTTAAATGAATGTAATAATAATTAATTAAAATGCTTTAATAAAACATGTTTTTTTTCCCTAGAAACAAAATTAAAGAAAACTTGAATAATGGTCTAATTGAAGTGGACATAATAAGACAAGATAATTTAGCCTATGAATATCTATGTCATTTAGAAGAAACAAAAATGTAAATTTGTCTTTGTGTTATGTTTGTATAAAATTTAAGCTAATGCAATATTTAATATTAACAATGTTTAGATGGTTAGAAACTTGTTTGAAAACTAACCTACCTCCTGTTATGGAACTAGAAGATTGTTTACGCAATGGTGTTTTACTAGCAAAATTAGGAAATTATATAGCGCCTTCAACTGTTCCATTATCTTGTATTTATGACCGCGATGAAAGACGTTATAAAACAGCCGGTCTTCAATTTCGACACACTGACAATATAAATTATTGGTTAAAATCTTTAAGTGTTGTTAACCTACCTAAGGTAATAAATACAATTTTCCTAATGACTGTTTTGATTTATATAAAAATATACATGTTATTTTAGATATTTCATCCTGAAACCACTGATGTTTATGATAAGAAAAATATGCCAAGAGTAATTTATTGTTTACATGCTCTTAGCACCCATTTATTTAAACTAGGTCAAGCACCATTAATTCAAGATTTATATGGAAAAATTGATTTTTCTGGTAATTAATTTTTTAATTTGCATACTCAATAAATACATTTTAAACTGTTTTTAATTTTACTTTTGGACTTTTAATTTAGCTGAAACAATAACTGCTACAAGAAAAGAATTGGCAGAAAATGGCATAGAGCTTCCTAAATTCCAAAAAATTGCTGGACTATTATCTAAAGATGTAAAAGGAGACTCACTAACTTTACACGAAGCAATTGTCAATATAAATAATGCTATTATATCTAAGGTTGATAAGTAGTATTTATATTTTACAATTATATTTATCTTCTTTTATTAATTTTCATTTATTAAATTGCAATAGGATTTGAATAATTTAACTAAAAGTCTATGTAATAAAGCAACAAAATTACAATTTATCAACTTGGATTATATAGATAAATATTTAAAAGTCTTACATGATGCTAAAATGGCAAAAGAAGAATCTACTATGAATAAGGTACTAACATCATAATTCATACATTTTAAATTTAAATAAACTTTTTTAGAAGTGTGAGCTTGTACAAACCAACAGCCATTTCCTAAATAAATACTTTGTTTATTAACTCAATAACTTTGCAGGTAATTGAAAAAGTAAAGCAATTAAGTATTTATTATGAATTGGTTTATGATTTCATAGCTATGCAAATAATTCTGTAATTTTTTAGATATATACACGTCTGGGGTTGTTTCCACAACGTTTAAGACCCGTCGCAGTATGCATTTTCAAAGACATGTGAATGAATTGAAGTTCGTCTACATATCCTTAAAAACGGATATTGCTACAAGTTTTAAATGTCTGGAAACAACTGAACATATGGATATATCCCAAAAAATACAGAACTATATGTCTATTTTCTATTTTTTTTTATTGTTGTCAAACCTAAAAAGTTTTCTTTAATATTTGGTAAAAATTGAATTATCTGAGAATATAGTTATTTTAGCTTTAAAAATTATAATTTTTATGGCTGATTTTTATTAATTTTATTGTGATAAAATTACATTTGTACCCAAATAATTGGTTAGAAAATTGTTTTATTTTACCTATATTTTATTATTATTAATGTATGAATAATTTCTAGTCATTAAGCGAAAGCTTTGAACCTGATGTATATGACGAAATTTTAACTCAAAATGAAATTCAGGGATACATTTCGTCAACAAATAGTAAGTTTAAATTAATTTTATATAGAATGTATTATAAATTATAATTTGATTTTTAGTTGATCAAAAGTGGAATGGAATGTGTAAAGCAAATAGTGATGATGAAGTTGTTAACATATTGAAATCAAAATACATGCCGCTAACAGTAAATTTTAATTATACTTATTTATGAGCTGCAATTTATGGATTTTAATTTATTTACACTGTAGGACGTACAAACACAGAATGGTAATTACTATAAATCAGAGTTTCAAAATATATCAAAAAGTATTTGTAATAAAAACTTAAATACTATCGATAAGAAATGTTTGCTACAACGTGTTGTCAATACTGGAAATCAATCTGCATTAAACTATCATAAACGTAAGTTACTCAATCAGTTATTTAGAAGTGTATTATTTTCAGTAATCTTACTTTTTTTTTTTAGAGGAAATTTTAATAAAAAAATTAAATGATACCCTTATTATTGATGATATGGATGGTTTTACACGTGTTCTTAAAGATCCTCTACTTAAGTTAAACCATCTCATAAATGAATTTGCTATTCCTTTGTATTTTGAGGAACTGAAGATAGATCGATGTGATATTGATGTAAGTTATTTCAAATACTATTTTGTAAATATTAATTTTAAAAAAATATTTATATTTTATTTCTACAGCAAAACTTAAATTATGATGATATTGTTCAAAGCTTACAAGTATTGAATTTAATAGCAGACGTCACAAAAGCAGTTCTTTCTGAAAATATTGATTTGACTTGGGATCACCTTGCAAAATTAAAGAAATTTTTCCTGGTAAATTTGTTGCAATTATACATAATACAAATAATCATTAAAATTATATTTTATAAACAGGATCAAGAACTTGACGCTGGGCTTAAACTGCAGTATTGGAGTGCATTTGATGCATGTAGACGCTTTAAAATTATAAATAAAGGATGTTTTGGAATTCTAACTTTTATGAATATCAAAGATTGTGTGAACATTGTCCATAATCAATTGGAACAAAATAAAAAGGGTATAATATTGTATTATAGTGTACTAACAAGTTTTATTGTTATTTAGTTAGTATATTTGTATTGATTTATTTTATAGTGATAACTGTCTTGCAACAACTTAATAATGCTCTAAAATGGAATGATTTAAGTACTGTGAAACAATGTTTAACAAATCGAGTATTACAACTAGAATATGAAATCAAAGCTAAAGATTTGCAGTATGCATATGAATTATTATTAGTAAGTAACATATTGGTATTTTAATGTATCTCGTAGTTGTTTTATTAATAAATTTTTGTGTTTTAGAATCGGCGAAATGATTCTGAAGATGGTGTAGAAATATGGAAAGATGATGTTGAAGACATTTTAAAAAGAGTATGTGATGAAGTTGAAAGTATTCATAGAAGTAAGTTTTAAGTAATAAGTCAACATTTGATTTTTTAACATAAACAATTTATTTTAATTAGATGCTGAATGGCTATCATTGGTGAATTTATCACTAGTTAAAAATGAAAAGACCAAGTTGGCTCAAGAGTTTTTTAAACTTGTTCCAATGACTGACGTTGAGCAAGAAGAAGTTTATGTAACATTATTACATTTACTGGAATCAAGAGTATATTTTTTTATTTAGATTAATAAGTAGCGTACTTAAAAGTTCCGTATTTATTTTGTAATTTCTGTAGGTAAAATGCAAAAGCCCCTGGGTAGTCCACCAAACCCCTTATGGGCGTAACGTTTATTTGAATCTTGAAACTTTGGACTACTCATGGGAAAAACCGACCTTTTTCCCAATGCCAAAATATTTAAATATGGAAGAAATACAGGTAAGATCAGCAAGTTATTTTAAATTTTCCAATCTTAACTTGAGAATCCCAACTTTAGACTACTATAATGAATATGAAAAGAAGTTATCAGCATCGACAAGATTCTGAAAAGATAAATAAAATGATAACTCAACTTCAAGCACATATTCGCGGATATTTAGTGCGACAAAAAGTAAAACATAAAATTCAGCAACATAATAAACAAGCAATCTATGCTATAAAAATACAAGTTAGTTTTTTGTTTATTTTTGTATTCAATAATCATACATTATTTTTAATTGAATAATTATTTCAGAAATGGTGGCGGTGTATTTTATTTCAAAGACAGTGGTCAGCCTTGATAAAGAAAGTTAGAATGCAGTTAAAACCTTTCCAACGTGTTTATACTAAAAGTGATGTTAGTTTCACTCACAAGTAAATAGATAAAGAAAAAGTTAACTTATGTTTTTATATTTTAGATTAAACATATAATACATTTACAAGCTATGTGGAGAGGTAAAATAGTTCGTAAAAATTTTGATCATTTATTTCATACAGCTAATCCACCTTATAAAATAGTAAAACATTTTGCTCGGTTACTTAATTTTAATTTGGACGATTATCATCGTGAATTAGAATTACAAGTAAATTTTCAATTTTGTATTTTTTTTCCCTCGATAAATTAAAACAAATTTCTGATACATTGTTTTTTAATTATAGAATCTCCGTAGCCAGATTAATAAATGTATACGCCAAAGCAATAAAATGTCCCATGAAGCAGATGAATTGGATACTAAAATTGGCTTACTTATTCAAAATAGAATATCTTTACAGGTATTATATTATTGTAATAATGTCCTCCAGTAGTCAAATCAAAATTAATCCTACGCCAAAGTTAAAAGTTTTTTTTAAAGACCAAATTGCATAATTTTTTAGCATAAATCTAGTTAAGGAAAGACACATTTTTTTGGATTTTTTTTAGATTGAAAATTGGCAGCAATCCTTAGTTTCAGAATTATTAAACTCTATAAGATTATCAATGTATTAGCATAGTGTTAAACCTATAACTCGTATTGGTATAAACTATGAATTGAACAGAGGAATCAAGTCTGATTTACAGAATGAAATCTTTTGCTTTTTTTTTTTTCTAGTTCTTATTTAATTCTTCCCCGTTTTATAGATAATACAAATATTGTTTAATTTGCATATTAAACAAAGATATAAATGTTTAAGCAGAGCCAAAATATCATTAGTTTTAATTTGTTGGTAAGTTTGAAATGTCAAAATCTGGTGTTCTAAAACATTTCAATAATTAGATAAGAACTCAAATCATCTAGCCTTCAGTTTAAACCACTGTTGTAACTTTTGCACCAGTAGACACCACATAATAACAGGATTTCTTGGGTATTTAGATTATTACAATACATTTTAATTTTTCTGAATTCTGAAACTAAAGTTTGCCGCCAATTTTGGTATTCATTGTAAAATATCACATATTATAAAAAGAAAATCTAAAAAAAAATCTTGGGCTGTAAACTATCATTTGTTTCCATTATTCATCCATATTTTTTTTATTCTGTCTTGTAAAATATGTCATTCCTACCATTAAATAACAATTTGGTTAATGGAAAACATAATTGAAATATGACCGTTGGTGGTCATATGAAATGATTATAATGAGTAAAAGTATGACTGCCAGCGGGCATAAAATTTCTGATTTAAAATATTACAGTATGGACACTAGTGTGATAGTTAATGTGCTAACTTCATTATAGTGTTTAAAAAATAATTGTTAACAACTTGATTGTATTGTTTCTATTTAGGATGTCATAAGTCATAAAATGAAGAATGATGACATTAACAAAATACAATCAAATAACTTGCAGAACTCATTTAGTTTAATGTCTTTAAATAAAAATAGCAAACATCTTTTGGAATGCTATCAACATTTGTTCTATATGCTTCAAACAAAACCACATTATTTAACAAAACTTATATTTTGTTTACCTTATTCAGTTCGTCATATTTCTAAGTAATGTTTATCTGAATTATTGTTCTATTTAATACTTTATTGTTTTCTACGTTAACATTTTAAACTTTAATATATATTTAGATTTTTGGAACAAATTCTTATGTCAGTGTTCAATGCAGGAAGTAATAGTCGTGATGCTTATTTTATGTTGAAGCTGTTAACAATGGCTTTAAAAGAAGAAATTAAAATCAATTGTACTAAAGCAACAGAAATAAAAACTTCCAATTTATATATACTAAAAGCAATTGTAGATCAGGCGAGGTGTTTTGATAACCAAAAACGGTTAAACACAATTTTTAAAACCGTAGTAGAAAAGGTTGTTTTACTATCAGTTAAGATTAGATTAATCAATGATATAATTAAAAATTATAAAACTATACTTATACTCCACGCTGTGGGAGAACACAACTCGCCTACTCATCCAAATGATGGTGCTCTGCTGTCCCAAAGTTTAAAAGAAATTATTTTACTTCTTAAGCTACAACTACGTAGTCCCTGGACAATCATCCACAAGCGCTGTCTTGGCATGATGGTGTCAACGGTCAAACAAAAGTAGGATTGTGTAATGAGGGATATACAGTTTTGAACGCTATTTGGTCTCCATTAGATTGAGTTCTCTCACTGCACAGAGTATAGTACTTCTGATAATTCTTATTTCAAATTACCAAATTAGTTTGTATGAATATTTAGTTTTACTAACTTTTCTTTAGTTCATGTATTGTCTAACCATTTATTTATTTATATTTTTATATTTTTATTTATTATTTATGTTTTTATTTTTATTTATTATTTATGTTTTTATTTTTATTTATGTTTTTATTTTTATTTAGCTAATTCATCATAGAAATAACCTATTTATTGATACAAATCCGGTAACAATTTATAGAACATGGCGAAATGAAATGGAAACCAATACTGGAGAAATTTCGTAAGATACTCATTTAATTCTGAAAGTTTTATCTAACAGATTTTATTAATCCAATCAATAAATACATATTTTTAAAACACAATAAATTTCATTAAATGTAATAAATTTTCATGTTAGAGATTTACCAAGCTCTGTGGATCAACATACAGCTCTAGAATACAAAGAAGTGCAAAAAAGATTAGCTGATAACTTAGAACAACTACAAAATATTACTGAAGAATTTTTAAGGAAAATTTTAGATTCTAAACCTTTAATACCTTATGCTATATTATATACAGCTCGAATACTGCGTGAAACTATACAAGATTTCTTCCCTGAAACTCGAGAAAATGAGATTTACAAAGTATACTTTTTTTTTTACAATTTTAGTTAAAATGTACTTAAATTGGTAATTAACTATTTAATTTAAAAATATTGTTTTTGTAGGTAATTGGTTACTTTGTCTATAATTTGTATATGAATCCAGTAATTATAACACCCGAGATTTATGATATATTCGAAACAAAAATTGAAGATGGAATAAGTTATCGTCAGCGACATAATTTGGCTAGTGTTGCTAAAATACTACAATATGCATCAAATAAAAAAGGGGTAAATTTTCCTAGTTTTTCTTTATTAACTTTCATTTATGTGTTATTTTGTTATTCTTAGTACAAAGATGAAATTCATTTGAAATGTATGAATCCATTTATACTTGACTGTTACACAAAATTAAAATCATTTTTTAACAACTGTAGTTATGTTGATGATCCAGAAGTTTATTATAATATTAATGAATTTACGGATGAAACTCTTCTCACTAAGCCTACCATAAATATTACATTACAGGTATTTTTTTAACTCTGTATACTTATTTTAAAACAAAAAATGTATAATCATTTTGAATGTTTGGAAATTTTAAGGAGATACAAGAAATTCATTCTTTGTTGCTAGACAACATTGATCAAGTCGCGCCTGATCCTAATGATCCAATTAACCAATTACTTGATGAACTAGGACCTTCAGCGCCAACAATTTCACAACTATATGGATGTAAGTAATTTTAATAAATATTAATGATTAAATAATTTTATACTGTTATGTTAAAATTCTATATTTATCCATTACAGCTGATGATGATGATGTAATGGTTCAAAGACGTATTGCGTCAGTTCATGTTTGTCTCACACTATCCAATAAATTTGAACCTAATACTAAAACTGCTTCTGTGACTAAATTATTTATTAAGTAAGTCTTATTTTAAATACTACTATTTTTCTATTTATACTTTATAATCAATAACATGCATTTTTTACTTTAGGACTAAAGAACTGTTGATAAGAGTGCTTCCGTATTTAAGTGGACATACATTGCCTGGATCATTGAGAATAGATTCAACCCCAGATGAAGAAGCTAGATTTGCTGATAAAGAAACAAAGATGAAATCTTCTGGAAAGAGTGCTGATTATGAAGAGTATGATATTTAATAATTAATACATGAAGTAGACTGTGTATAAATTTAACACAATTAGTATCTGCAATGTTTGTAGAGGGACGTTGAAAGAAATTAAAGCTAAACTAAGAAAACATTTGAAAGTGTTAGAAGAAGAGGGTATTACATCAAAAGATGATGGATATCAAGGTATTATTACATCAGTTGCAAAGGATATTTGCAATCGAAATAAATATCGGCAAATACAAATTAAAGTTGGTAGTTAATATTTAAAAAGAGGGGTTTCTTTAATAAATTAGATTATTGATTTTTTAGGAATTACAAATGTTGAAATCAACTAAACAAAGATTAGATGAAAAAATTAAGTATTTAGATGAAAAAATTAAGTCCTATGAACAATACATACAAACTTGTTTGGATAAACAAAACACTGGCCTAAAGTAAAACTTTATATTTTGTTTCATGTTTAATGTAAGTTTTAACTTGAATGGTTTAATTATTTTGTTTGGATAGAAAACAAAAAAGTGCATCTAATAGAGGTAAGCAATTGAAAAGTAAAAAAAGTATACGATATACAGCAGCAAAATTACGAGAAAAAGGGGTGCTAATTGAAGTTGAAGGACTTCCAGAGAGTCAATTTAAAAATGCCCAATTTGAAATTTGCCCTACTGATACCCATGGTGTGTTTTTAGTGAAAGGAAAATTTATGGGAGTAGAAATGGAAACCATCAATATTGATATACAGGTTGGTTAACGTCCGACTTTTAAATATATGTTGTAATGTTATATATATTTTGTTAATAATTTGTGGTTTTTGTTTGTTCAAGGATTTATTAAAACGACAATTTGAAGGAGCAACTATTATGGATATTTTTGGGACAGCAAAAGTCAATGTTAATTTGTTACTGTTTTTATTAAACAAGAAATTTTACTGTAAACATTGAAATTAATCTATAAGCATGCATAATTTTGATAATTATATTAGATACATTTATAATATTAATGATATCTTGTGATACAAAAAATTGACATTTTTTATTTTTATTGTAGTAGTAGTAGTAGTGCTTGCTATATGATGATTATTAATTGCTTATTATTGTTGGTTTTACTACTCATTGTATTTTATATTATGCATTCAAATTAATTTGTTACTCTTTATTAATAATAATTTTTTTTTTTTTTAATTATGAAATGATCATCAACAATTAAATATTTTGTTTGTTCAAAACTTTGTTTGAAAAAAATAAAGACTTGAAGTTACAGTTGAATTTTTTTAATAATTTGGAAAGTTTAAGTTCTAACTATTGGGTGCTAAGAGCAAACTATTATTTTATTTTTGTAAAATCAAACTATATGTTGTATAAACTATCAAACATTTATAAAGAAAGTACAAATTAACAGAAATTTTAAGACACGCAAAACTAATCACAAAGTTTGTAAAATGACCCATATTAATATGTTAGTTTAAACAAAGTTTTATTGAAACTAGATGCTTTGAATGTAAAATACTTTCATAGTAACTAAAATATGTTTCTACATGATTTTTAGTTTTTATCAAAATAACTAATGTATTAGTAACTAACTAATTATAAGTATAACTCTAATTGCTACTATTTTAAGTGTATGAATACCCCTTTTCAGTTGTTTTTTGGAAAATTAAATTAAATGAATACCTTACAAAATGTATTTATTTTAAGTATATATACTCAACATTTTAGTTCTAGAGTTCTTTTATACTACAATTTTATATTTAGACCTCTTCTACCATGTCAATCTATCTTCTATTTCTCTATTCTCTGGGTTCTTTTTCTTATGGTTTATATTTCAATGCTACTTTTGTTTTGTTTTCTTATCTTCTGATTATATCACCTAACCATAGTACCCTTTGGTCTCTGTATTTTGTGTTATCCTTACACATTTTAGTTAAAACAATTAAATTATTCAGGGAACCAAACTTTTATATTATATTTTTACACTGTACAGATTTTTTCTATGAATACCATTATAGGCCTCTTCATAAAAGCCATTATTCGTACCTCTTTTCGTTTATTTGACCATTCAAGAAAAGCTATTTTCTTGTTGAACAACCTCTTTGAAAGCCACATTAGTAATTATCTAAACAGTCTTCTGCATAAAGGACAATGTGATTTACCAATTTAGTAATACTTATGAAAAAAATCTTGTACACAGAACAAAGTATTTTATTAATTTATTAAATTGAAATAACATAAATTAATTAATGTAATTCTAGTAGATAAAAATATTAGTTGTCATTATAGCTCATGAACAAATTACAAAATTATTTTATTCTTACTAGGTAGCTTTTTTTTGAGTAGGGAAAAGTAGAATAACTAAAATAAATAGAAAACTAAACTACTATTATTTAACGTACCCTTCACTCACTACTTATTAGTTATTACATAATAACAGTAGAAAACACATTTGAGTACCCATATCAACTTAACTTGAACCATAGAACAGTAAACTGATACAAAGGCGCAACTTTGTGAAAGGCAACAGCACACACAAGTCAGTCAAGTACGTGCACCGGTTGTGAAACTACACTGGCTCTTGTCAACATTTGGCAGGCTTTGTCCACCATTACATTATCATTATTTTAAATATGTTTTTGACCAAGAAATATTACCAAAAACATTTAGATCACAAATCAATCTATTTTATAATTTATTGAACTTAACATCCAATAATACATTTTAACTAGTTCTTTGGAACTTATACCTTCATTCAACTAATGAAAAAGGATCTACAAAATTGTTTGCAACTATTTTGCAATTCAATTACCTATTGTAGAGAAATTACAAATGCTACAAAGTGCATTCTTATTGCACTATGGTTTACAGATTAATCAAAATAAAAAAATTGTTCATAAGATAGCACTCATTAGTCAAAGGTTTATCAATCAAATGAATATAAATGATTAATAAGATACAGGTCAAAGGTAAGTGTACATATTACAAACAATAATCTAAAGTAAAACAAATTAACCTAGAATCATTACATTTTTGTATACATATAAAAAAATTATAATGAAAAAAATAATTTTTAGTTTGTTTTTAATTACGCTTAACTCCCAATGCTTGTGTCAATGTAAGTATAAATTGTTTTTTGTTGTGTTGAGCACAAAATATAATTATTAACTATTATCAAAGAAATTTTATAAATATAACGCTATAAATATGCCACAACAAAGAAATATTATTTTTATGTAGTTATAATTATAATTGTGTATTTTAAGTTTATGCATTTGACGATGATGGGCCATCTATATCAGAAGCAGATGAGCGTGTTAAAAATTTGACATTGCTAACTAAGAATGTACTTGAACATTACCAAAATCCTGACCCAGTGGGGCTCCCAGATGCAATAAAACCTCCATACTCAGATCCTGAACCTATACCTGATACCCAAGGTGCTTTATGGAGTATGAACAACTCAACAATGAAAGGTCATTCAAAGTTTCGATTAAAAAAATTATACGTCAATTTGGTTGATTTACAAGCAAGTTATTTAGATACTACCCAATATGTTTTCATACTACAATTAAATAACTAAGTTTCAAATTTTGTTTCTTTTTACAGTTAGATTTTGGAGTATCCATTGATACATTAGTAGTAATAGGAAATTATTCATATTGGAGAGTCTATGAAGGGTACTACAATATAACACTAATTGAACTGCACATAGACGGACATTTAAGCTTACAAGTGAGTGATTCAGGACATTTAGAAACTAATAATATAAATATGAACATGAACTATGGAAGTTTACACATGGACACAGACAAGATAAATATACCATTTTATGGTCAATTAGTCAACAGTTTTACAAATTTTGTTGTTGATACTATTAAACCAGTCATTATGAAGCTAGTTAACTTAATGATTAAAGACGAGCTTGATGGGAAATTGAAACATTTCAAACGTTTCCCAAATACAATACCACCAGTGGATTTACTAATAGCTGAAAGTCGCCAACAAATAAAATCAATGGGGTATGATCCGTGGCAGGTAGATGATATTATAAATGCAGTAAATTTCAACATATTCAGTTTGGATGTCAACGAGATATGGATAACGGGCCTCTCCAGTATACATAGATTAGGGGACATTCATATAAGTATACAAAATCAAACAATTATATCTGTTATACACATAGGAACACAAGAACTAGAAGGTCATTGTCAATGGAAAATTGGTGCTGCAGGTTTGCTTAAAAGAACAGGTATATTGAGCTTTTCTATTGACTACATACAACTTGAGGCCAATGTTACTCAACCAATGGACACAAGGTTAGCACCTTATTTAAATGAGTTTGGTCTGTCAGTGGGAAATATTCAATTACGTATGGACGGAGCAGGCACAATTGACTATTTAGCTGAAGCACTAGTTAATATAGTTCCAAATATATTAAGGAATAAAATTGTAGATGCAATGGAAATTCCAATTAGAAAAAAAATACAGGATTTTCTGGATAAAGTTGATGTGCAAGAAAAAATTGAACAACGAATTCCACCAATAATAGACAAAATGATGGAACATAATATTACTGATATATTTAAAGAAAACGAGATACTACACGAAGACATTAATATTGTAAGCAAAGAAGATTTTTAAAAAAGATAGATTTTCAACATATACCTGTTAACTCAATGAATTAACCATAAAAACATTTTTTATTTTTTATACACATGTTATTAATTAATTATAAAACATTTGTACAATAAAACATAATATACACTGTTATTAATCAGAATTACTTACATTAAAAAAAAAGTTTAATCAGACTTATTCATAGTTTGTAACATTTCGAGCACATGATTACCCAATGGTTCATCTTCATTGGCCCATGAAATTACTATTTTCTTTTTATTGTGATCCATTCCATCTTCTATAGTTATCAAAATTGATGCCAATGATATTGATCCGTCAGACATCGTAAGTTTGTTTTTAAAATTTGGCAAATTTTCTTCCAGCATGCTATATATTTTTGCTTTAGTTTTTTGAAGTACAGATGATTCTTTAATCTCTACTGTACAAGTAAATCTGTAAACAATATTTAATTAACTGTAATAATTAGTTATAACAATGATACAGTATTATAGCCATGAATTTATTACTGTAAGACACTAACTTCACTTTATATTTGTAGAACTTATTACTCTTAGGAATAGTTTATTTCAATACATTGTTAAGCCCATTATTAGTTGGTCATAATATTTTTGGAGGGACAAACCTCTCTCCCACCAATTGGCTACAGAAGTTCAAAGATATAATGAAATGTTTAATAAAGAAAAGAACATTTCATCATTTTTCTTTAATATTGGTTTTATATCTAATAGGTAGGCAGTGGCGTATTTACGGGGGGGGGGGGGGGGGGTCCCCGATTCAAACCCCCCCAGAGCCCAAAAAACATTCTGTAGGATGTTTTAAGTATCTCACCAGAATTTAGATGTTTAAATCCCACCCCCAAAAAAATTATTGAAAATTTGCCACTGTAGGTAAGTATGTAAATATATTACAGAGTACGTGTAAAACTATACTTGATTGTTCAATATCTACTTTACAAACTGTTTAGTAAAATTCCAGTTTAACTTTATTAAATTATTATCAAACAATATTATAAATATGTTTTATAAACAAACCTCAAAGTATGACGTTGAAGATCTAATTCTTTAAAAGTGTCCTTAACGCTCAAGGCATTTAAACTAGAAGATGCATTTTTTAAAATAAATGCACCGTGAACTAAGCGCTTTCCATTCCCTAAATTGTTTGATTGGTCATCTAATATCTCTTTAACTAGTTTTGTACTCATATTGAATGTATGTATGTTTGCTGTTTCAATTTCTACTGTTTCTCCATTAGCAGGCATGTAACAATTGATGTTAAATTCTTGCATTATTTTGGCTCTAAGAAACTTCATTTTTTCCTCTTCTCCATGTACCAACAACACATTCTGCGGTTCACAATTTTTTATAAGTTGAATGATGCCTTTACCATCAGCATGAGCTGAAAATGATAAGTATTCAACTGACATTTTAACATCAATAAATTTGTTTGGTTCTGCCTCAATCTTTTTAGCACCACTCAAGACTTTATTTCCAACAGTTCCTGACACACAGTAGCCTGGTACAATCAACATGTTTTTTTCGTCTGGAGCCCATTTTTTGAATATATTTAAGGACAAGCCGGCATGTAACATGCCTGGAGTTGCAAACACAACCATGGGACCTGGATTGTGCATATACGTTTTGTCAAATGGTTTAATGTGTTTGAAATCAAACATATTTCTTTGAACAAACGTTTGTCTTACTTTCTGATTTGTCCAAGTAATAAACATTTTGTAATAACTATTAGCTTTTTCAGTTAATCCTGCAGCAAAATAAACAGGAACCTTGAGCCCCATACGGTCCCAATAGGTATCAATAAGAATACATAATTCTTGAGCTCTTCCCAGAGCAAATATTGGTATTAATACTTTGCCGCCACGGTCTATACACTCGTGTACGTTTTTCAAGAAGTCTCGTTCTCTGCATCTTTTTGAATCTCTTATTGTTGTGGCATATGTTGATTCTGTGATTAGTAATGTTGGCCGACATTTGTCAATCCAAGCGGCACCTAAATGACGATCAGGAGTCATGGAGAAATCTCCAGTATATACAACAGAATCGTTCCCAACTTTAATATAAAACATAGCAGCACCCAAGACGTGCCCAGCGTAATATGCTTTTAGTTCTATATTATCTTTAACAGTCACAACTTCGTGTAAATTAACTGCAGTAACTTTCTTCATACAATCTCGGATTGCGCTCGATGTAAAATACTTTGCTTCTTCTTCATACTCCACTAAATGTTTGCGCATGTCTTCCAGGAGAATTGGAGCTATTGCTTTTGTAGGATGGGTCATAAAAATAGGACCAGAATAACCAAGATGTTCTGTTAAGTATGACAAAGCACCGCAATGGTCTAAGTGAAAGTGCGAAATAATTACGCAGTCAATAATGTCCGTAATGTTGCCATCTGATGTTAT
Organism: Hormaphis cornu; assembly: GCA_017140985.1. Lineage (NCBI taxonomy): Eukaryota > Metazoa > Arthropoda > Insecta > Hemiptera > Hormaphididae > Hormaphis > Hormaphis cornu. The sequence continues at coordinate 27,676,509 of CM029360.1, forward strand.
GTAAGAAAAGTCTGGGAATTTTCGTTCATCTTGATAGCCCATATGCATTCCGCAGTCAAGCATAATATTGCGATTTCCAAGTGTTATTAAGATGCAGCTACGACCAACATCCTGGCCAGCTCCCAATGGAGTTACCACAATGTTATTGCTAGTATTCATGTTTGAAGTTCAGGCAATATACAAACTGAAAATAATTTATTCAATTAGGTTATTGTATACTAAAGATAGAATAGGTACCTATAGTTTTATACTAAATAGTTACGATATTATACAACACAATAAATGTAGTTAGTATACAAAAGTACAGTTACTAACATGTAACTGTACTTTTGTACATTCTCTTCAACATTAGAAATAATTTAGTATTTGAGTAGTAATTTTTAAAGAACTTACATAACACTCAAGTTTTATACCGCGTTTCAGACAAAAGATATTTTTCTTTCACATTCACAAACATAATCTTTTTTTATAAATTTGGAGCTTGGAAGGTAGACTTTTTTTTCACAAGCAACTTGGGTCCTTAAAACATGCCTGAAAAATGTTGCGCTTGCAATTGTTTTTGTCTTCACCATGGCTAATAAAATTATGGTCTTCATATTTGTTTATTTTGATTAAAGTTATCAACTTTATTACATGATAACGGAGTATTTAATTTCGTATCCAAATTACAAAATATCTTATAAATGAACATAACATTTCTGTGGTTTTATTACTCTATGGCTAGAGCCATACAAGGGTTAAATAAAATATTAAATATGTCCGATTTGTCCCGATCAATATTCAGTTCGATTCAAAAATTTGAAATTTAACCCTACTAAGTATAAAAATAATGCAATAGTGAATCCGATTCGATACAATATTTCGAATTTTGTAAACCCGATTCAAACCAAATATAGTTTTTGGTCTCCCGAATTGAATCTGACCACGATTTTTAATTTTTAAACGTCTTTAAAAGGTCGGGTCGGGATAGCCTCTAGTGGTTACACATACAAGTGTCATATAGGAAAAAGAAGCTATAGTAAAAAATACAAAACATTAGAATTTAAATCATTGTGGTTCTGTTGACTGTTCTAATGTCCATTGTTTTACGCATTTCTGAATAGATGTATTCAGTTCCGCAACTTTTTCTGAAATGTTTCAAAATCTCCTAATATTATTAACTATTTTTCTTTTCAGGTGGAAAGAGCGATCTCATTAAAGAGATTTATACCACAAAAAATTAGGAAATTTATTAGTTAAATTACTTAAGTATATCATAGGTATAAGAAACATTTAATTTTTAATTTTACATATATATAACTAACTTTGATCCAAAAACACAAATTCAGACCATAAAAGAACCAACGGAGAGGCAAGTATGAGATGGGATTAAAATACCAATACCATTTTATTACATTAAGTTGTTTGAAATTTGGCAGCAATTGGTCAATAAAGAAAGGGAGTAAAGTTTTAGAAAATGAGTAAATTCAAATTCGGGTGAGAAGTTGGCGTAGCTTTGGAGAGGGTTATTTCTTTGTCTTCAGCAATAAGTTACAACTCATTTATCAGTGTTTGTTTTAATTAAAATGTATAATAAAACCTTATTTATTTTTGAAAGTGTTATTTATCTTTGAATCCTTTATATCAATAAAATTATTTTAAAAAAATTATGGTATTCAACAATGTAATGCGCTTAATGGTAGTAAAAATACCTTAATTTTAAATAAAGTAGGAACTATGAAAAATTTAATGATTTCGAACAGAGGTACTTGTCGACTTTTTTTTTATAAAATGATAAAAATCATTGTTTGAAAAAATAATGATTCTGATCAAGCTCAGTAAGTCTAATACTGAAAAATAATTTAAATTGTTTGAAATTTGTAAGTTATTTAACTCATCCTTTTCAATAAAGTGTAAACATTTCATTTACATTGTTAAAAACTTTAAAAAAAAAACCTATTACCTATTTGTAGGCCACGCCACTAATATAATGTAATTTTATAATTTCAAAAATGTAGGGTAACTTTATAAAGAGATCATGAAAATTATTATCAAATGATTTCACACTAAAACTGTAAGAATACATATTTTATTTTAAATGAAAATGTAGATTTAATTTTTATATAATATAGTGTTTGATTATTTTTACTTACAGATATGTAAAATGATAGTTGATAAATGTATGAAAAAATGTAACTAAACTTTCTACTTTTAAATTAAATTTTTAATCATGTTAAATTATGATTCTTTCATTCTTGCAAAGATTCAAATACAAAATAAGTTACAAAACTGAAAATTGGTAGTAACTTATTTTTTTATAACTTCATTTCAATACAAACATTGAAACACATTATTAAACACTAATTTACTCAGTCAATTCCTGTTAAATTTTAAACATTTCCTTTAATAATTGAAATTTCAAACATAGAAATAAAAAATAAAAACATCTGAATATGTATCTATAGAAATACTTAAAAAAAACATAATTCAAATTAATTTTTTGACAATAATTAAATCTAAGATGTATTCCATATTTTATTTAACCAAATAAACTAAGTATTAATTTAAAACTTTACTAAAACAATAAAAAAAGTTATTAAATTTTTGATTTGAAACTAAAAGCAGGAATACATTCTTAAAAAGTATAAGATATCAAGTACAACTGAATTTAACTATAGCATACAAATTTTAATTTTGTTACAGGTAAAATCCCAAATAATAAAAAAAAAGTTTAATAAAGTATAACTAAAAAAAAAAAATTAGCCTTATAATCAATTGTTTTAAAAATTAGATCTTAGAAAGTAAAACCAGTCAAAATAATAATTACAACACAAATCATAATATTTATGAATTATATTCATAGCACATAAGTCATAACACATAGTAAAGTAAAATTCTTATTTATAAAAATATACTTGTATATTTGACATACTTTATCGTTATACATTATTAAGACTAGAATACTTAATACTAATATTTTAATATTAGTGATCTAAAGAGGATTTTTAGATGCATAATTATTATTTTTAATGGTAACGATGTCTATGAAAATGACGTTCTTTTTCACGCCCTTGACTTGAGTGATGTTCCCTAAGATGAATTAATCTGTCTCTTTTGTAATAGTCGTTAAGTGATCTTGAATATGTTTGTGGTACATGTACTGGTAGTCGATAAGGTGATAATGGTATATTTTCATAATAGCGTTGTACAATTGGTGATCTGCTTAAGTTGTATTGGTATGATGAATAAGTCAAAGGTGAGCGAGCATAATATGGGTGAGACACCATTCTTGATTGTTTAGTGTGTGGTATGCCGAGACGGTAAGAATTCAAATATTCTTTACTTGACTGTCCTTCATCAGGCAAACCAAGAACTCTACGCCGCTGTCGTAACTCCGCTGTACTAATGTTTGGTTGATAATTTTTGGATTTTTGAATAATATATTGAAAATTAACTGATTTATCTTCCAGGAACATGGAACACAATTGAGAACCTGTTTTTGGATCAACTTCTTGACCATCACGAGCAATTTTTACAGTTTTTCCTTCATTAAATGCATTGTATAAGTGTAAGGTGTCACTGAAATCTAATTCTTTTGTACTAATCCAGTCAACTTTGAATACTCCTGATAAATTATGACTTCCAAGGAATATCCAATTAACAGGTGACAAATCGTACCTAGCAGCTTCAGAAATTCTAGCAAATCCTGAAGTATCAGAAAAAAAGTTTGGAATCAATAATAGAACAAATAGTTTTAAATAAAGCTAAATAATAATTATAAGCTTATTCAAAATGTTGTTGTCTTATTATATGTAATCTACAGCACATTGCGATCTACTGGGGACTATAAAGTTCACAATAAATGTGATTTACCATATAATAGTCTAGACTCTATAGTCTAATACACTATCAGAAAAATCTCATAGAGATATGCTACCAAAAAATCAAAACATGTTCTTTTTTAGTAGTTAAATTTTAGGGTATGTGGGGAGCAGGTGGAGGGCTATCTGGACCATGACCCATTGAGAAATTTCTGATTTTGTGTTAGGTTCATTTTTTTAATGAAAAATGATTAACTATTCTTTTTCTCTATAATATAGGATATCTTAAATCCCTTGCTTTTCATCAAATGGCCCAAACTGAAAATAGTTTCTAAATATGTCACTGAAAGGCTTAGATTAGTTAGGATCATTAAAAACCTTCCTACCTTAAATTTTTAACTTCCAAAAAAGTTAATTTTTTATTATATTTTGTTGTTGAGAAACAATGTACAAGTATAATATGTAAATAAAGACCTAATACCAGATGTTATTTTATTTAATTTTTACTAAAGTGAACGTTACTAACACTAGCAAATGAACTTTTTCCTCCAGGACAGCAGTAACATAAAGCCATTGTATCGTTCGTCCCTTGAACCTCTAAGGTGCAAAGTTCATCTATAAGTTTTTGTAACGTGTAATGGCTCCCTATAATAATGTAATAACCAATCTATCATAGATTGGCATGATATTACACATAAAATCCAGATTTTTATTTATTTGAGAAGTATAAGCCTAGCCAGGAATTTTAGTAAACACATTATTAAAATTACAATAAAATAAGTAAGCTAATAAAAGTAAATACATTTCAAATAACAATAAAAATTATGACAAATATGTTACACACTTCCAAACCTGGTTAATTTTACACTTAAACTTTGATGTGGGTTGTGGGTGGAGGCTGACACAATGAGTAGGTACTACTGAATTTGACAAGCAACCAACAATAATTTACTGCTCCTAAGTTCTAAGTATACCCAAAATTGTTAGCAAGTAGAAACATCAAATATTAATAGTTACCTAATTTTAGCTATTTGCAATGTTACTGGCAGATCAAATATGACAATATACCTAAAAATCAAAAATACAATACATTTATGCTATTTACCTGCAAATTTACCACTTTCTTTGACTGAAAATATTAAAATAACATTTTTACATGTTCTGAAAGCTTGATTCAACTTAGTTTCGTTCCAAGGTCTTGTAGACCAACAGTTTTTAGCTTTGGCCAACTCAATATTCTCATAATTATTACTTTTTATGATAAAAAACCGAGCATTTCTGAACAATAATTTTAGCTGAAATAAGTATTCTTCAGATGGATTCTTTTTAATTATTGGCACATCTTCATTAATCCGTATATATCTTTCAATTTTTATCTTGTTTCTAGTTGAAGTTTCACCAATGGAACTAGAACTGGCTTCACTTCTAGTATCAAACTCTTCATCCAACTGATCTTCTTCAGCAACGTTGTCAGTTTCTTCATTGATTTCATCAAGTACATGTAGTTCATCAAATTCTTCAAGAGAACCGGCAGTAGAACCATGTACACTAATTGAATCTTCATCCATTGATAAAACTAAAAAATTAATAACCAAAGAAGTGGCAAAATTATAAAATATACACATACATCTTTGAAGCAGATAGTCTACAAATCAGAAATTCAAAAGAGTAATATTGACAGACACAAAAATATAAATAACTATCTAAAACATGAAACGTATATACAATACAATGTACATTTGCAATGTACAATACAATGCACTAAAATTTTTAGAATAGGTTGGATAGTTAAAAATGATCTTATTCAAAAAACACTATTAACCATAAGAAGTTAATTCTAATGTTTATTAAACTGATAAAATTACTTTGAAGTTTATGCAAGTTAAAGAATATATGTAGATACCTAGCATTAAGATTTCTTTCCCCTCAAATTATGATGTCAAAAACAGAATATAATTAAAATGATTATGCTGATAGGTGCAAATATAAAACACACTCTGAAAAGTGAAAAACCCAAGTCAAGGTAATTGTGTTGATGCAACTCGTTTACATCTAAGAACCAAAATTAAAGCATTTGAATGTTAACAAAAAATCTATACATAAAAATACACTTAATTAGTACCTTGTTGACAGCCATAGTAAATATCTCACAGACTTGATCAAAAATAATAAAGCATAAAAAAAACTTGGCTTTGTAATATTATGTTACATTGACAATACAGCATATTAAATACAGACAATCTATTTTGGAGCACAATTCTGTAAGCTTATAGTTTTGGTTGGGCCAATCACAATAAAACAAGAGGATGATAAAAAACAAACATTTTTTTTTTGTTATTTGTGAGGATAATGTAATAACATGTTTAACTTCATCATAATTCATATACTTGCATATTATTTAGGTACTAGGTATGTTTGCATTTACACACAAACAACACATTTCATTTTGAACATTACTGACTTGACCCCGTTTTAGGAATTTGGAACCATCAGTGGTATTCTTATAATGTGTAGGATTCTGATATTATTTCTGCGAAAATCAGTTTCGTTTTACTGTGTTAAAAAATTATTAAGTTGTTACTGTCCATTGAGTAGTTTTACTAAATAAGTAAAAAGTATAACACGAAATAGTCGTTGTGGACTTACCACAATTTAATTAAACGAACAAAATAAACACAAATTAATTCTGTGCGAATCCACCCCGTCGATTAACGTTCCGAAAGTCTTCACAAACAACTACTTTTGAACAAATCAACAACAATAATAATTAAAGTAAAAATCATTCATTTTTTATAACTGTTTATAGCTCGAAGCGATTTTCATCAACATTTTTGAAACTTTCGCACCGTCACTAAAGGACTAAGGGCACCCGACACACTATCACGATTCACCAAGAGTCAAGACATAATAATGATTATTAATACAAAAATTAAAATAAATTATAGTAAAATGTAAACCGATTACACGGCTTAGACACAATCACAACCGTGCCATATTATAAACCATGAAGACTAGAGATCTCTAGTCTTAATGTTGTAAACATTTATTATCTTTATTATCACAATATAAGTATATCACACGACCAAGGAAGGAAGGAACGCCGAAAAAAAAAAATCGGTGTCGGTACCCGGTGGTTGATAACAAGAGCTGAAATGGAAAGGGAAGAGTATATTTTTAAGTTCCTTTCAGATGGATTTTGGAAACAGCCGTTAACAATGTAATATAGACATGCCAAAACTGAATTATTTTTTTTTAATTATTATATTTCTGATGTGATTACCGTTTGGCATTCTTATACAATTGGCTAAACAGAGTGATGTCAAATGACGATTCACCAATCACCATAGTTATCAATAATTTGGGAGCGCGTAAAATACAATATTTTCGCCGAACCGTAAATGATAAGAATCGAAAAATTGAAATTTAGTGTCACCAACTTTGAAAACAAGTGTCTGTGTCTAGGTTTGGATGCAACATAGATATAGATAGATATATCAATTGGATGCAATAGGTTTTAGGCTATTATCTATTAAAGGAGCGAAGCGACGGCGCCGAGCGAGCGAGTGCCTAACACGCAGTGTCTTGAAAAACCTTGAGTCTAGGTCCTAAACCTTTAATTTAAACTGTCTTATACTATAATAATTAATTTAAATTTTCAGACCAGGGATTGATAAAATATCTGTCGGCTAAATTACGGTCGACTACATTATTTGTCAGCTAAATTACGGTCTGATGGCATATTTTCGGCTTAAATAAATGTCGGCTAAAATACTGTAGGAGAAATTATTTTCGAATATTTTATAGCCCCTCAATAATTTTTGTTTTCCTATAAACGTTGATTAAATATAATATTTTATCAACGATATAGACAAGTTAGTAGGTAAGAATAATTTTTTTTTAAGTATTAATATTATGGCATTATATTGGCACATAGGGATTCGCGCCATACGTTACCTGACATAATTTGTTAAAATAAAAATGTTTAAACTAAAGGGGAAAGTACTTGTAATTAAGGTATTTGAATTAAGTGTATTATGAAAATAACAATACCAAAAATCAAGTGTATGCACAGATTTTGAACTGTAGAAAAATATGTTGCTTATTTTGTTGCTAATATTTTGCTATTTTAAAGTTTCGAGCACTGATTTTTTTAATTATTTTATATATCAGTGATTTCAAAAGCGGAGAGATAAACTTATATCTCAATCCGTGCTCAAGACACAGAAAAATACATTTATTTATTTAATCTAATTTATTTCATCTTATTCTGCACAAGACGAAGTCGAGAGGGCGCATCAAGCGGTTTAAAAAACTTTAATTACTTCCGTGTGCTCCGACCACGGTTGAATAAGGCCGTGGCTCTGACCATATAAACCATAGAGTTATAAACTTATAATATGCCATGGTCATTTTTATATTTTGTGGTCGAAGAAACACGCAGATTTATGATTATGTGACCATGGTTAGTCTATATATGTATTCTATATTTCTTTAGTATCTTTTTGAATTTCTATATAATCTATTCTGTGATAATACGTAATCGTACTATAGACAACTTCTCTTTCCAAGACGACCGCGTCCGGGTGGCGTCACTGTACAACTTTTTGTTTGTATTTGCGGCGTTTCGGCACGGGGGGGGGGGAAATAAAAACGAACACAACCTCTTTCCTCACGTCCGCACGGCGCATTTCGCGGCCGCAGCATGCTGTCGAACTGTTTCTTCCCGGTTACCCACAAGTTTGAGTGCGCGCTCGTGTCGTCTGCCCCGTGAGTTTTGTTCCATGTACATTTCGATTTTCGTTTGTCTTTCTCCGTCCGAGCATCCGATCGTTTGCCGCTGCCGCCGCCGCCGTTGTTCGACTATTTTATCCACTGCATCGATTTGATTCCGTCGTAAGTATTGTTTTTCACTTTGACGTGAAATGAATAATATTCTTTAGACCTTTATCCGTTACACTTAGCCTTTTTTCGCCCCCCGGTGTCGAGTTCGCGTCGCGCACGCACGCATTGTACAACCTACTGGTTCACGATTGAGTTTCTGCTCGACAGTTTTTGTTCTAAAACTAACTATTAATGACCAGTTATAAATAACTTACCAGTTATAGGTAAAATTATGAAAATTATTTACCCAACTGGAACGTGACGACTAAATAATTCTTCCATTGTTCATTAGCAGCCTCGCGTTGTAGGCAGATTCCCTAAAAAAAAAAAAAAAAAATTGTGACCCGTAAAAAATGTATTCAGACGACGTACTTGTTTAAAATTTTCAATTTATTGAAATTAAATTTTTTATTTAAATTATTGAATTTATGGGCAATTATGAATCAATCTATCAACTGAACTTTGCTCATTTCTTAAGTCCGTAACAAACTGTGACCACATTCCTGAATAGTGTTGTTTGTGTTTGTGTGACAGTAGACTTTTGAACAGCTCTCCTACACATACTAAACCAACATTTTACTTGCAACCATATTAGGTATTTTGTTTTTGCTTCTGTTCTACTAATTATTACTAACAACTGTGTTCAGTGTTGAATATTATACTAGATAGATTGAATACCTATATAGGTAGGTAACTGTTTCTATTTTAGTATTTAAAATATGTAATAGGTAGTACGTTACTAATATTTCAAAAAAGTTAGGTACTACAGTTTATCTGTCAAATATATGGCTTCCTAATTAAATTAAGTGTTTTTAAATAAATTTAAAAAATTTATTTCTAATAGGTAGATAGATCTGTACTCTATACTTTGTTTAACGTATAGGACTCAAATAAAGAAATTAACGTCTGGCATTGCGTAAGCCTTAAGTTGTTAAGCTCAAAGACTGATTATTCTCTTGTGGAACACAGTACTTATAGTTTTTTATCTGTTTTTACTACTTAAAAGTTTAACTATTACATTGGTCGCTATCAGTTTGTAGCGGAGTCAGATGATCTGCTAGAATACCTATTAATCTGATTAGTGTTGATGCATGTTTTTAGAAAATAATATTTTTTCTTTCATTAGGTATTTTAACATATTACCTAAATTTTTCTATTCTATTAGGTTGGTGTCTAAGTAATATTCACATTAACGTATCATAGTATCGTAGTTTATGACTATTTTTACTTGGTATCATTTAATGTTGTAACTGAATTTTTCAAATTACGTTTGATATTTTTTTCTTAGTCATGATGAAAAGTAAGGAAGCACTTGTACCTTCTGGCGATTCAGAAAATGAATTTGAAGTTGATGAACCTGAAGAAGTTTCGGAAGAAGAATGGGCTCCTGCTCCTGCAGTATGTATTACTAATATATATTGTTAAAAAAAACATAACATTCATTTGTTTTGTTAGACTAAGAAACGTGGACGTCCAGCTAAAAATACGCCTAAGAAAAGAGCTAAAACTGTAGATGAAGATGATGATGAGGAAGATGTGGAAGTTGTGCCAAAAAAAGGATCCAAACCTAAGACATCTGCGTCTTCTAAAGGACGTGGACGACCATCCAAAAGTAAAGCAAAGAAAGAAGAAGAGCCAGAAGAAGAACTTGAAGATGAAGAAGAGGTTGATGATGAGGAAGACCTAGATGATGAAGAGGATGATGAAGATGAGGTTGATGAAGAGGAAGAAGAAGAACTCAACCAGGGACCGGATGCTAAGCCTGCCAAAAAATTTACAGTATGTTTTCATATACTTACTTATTAATTTTTAATGAAAACCAATATAGCTAAACTTAAAAAATTGTATTACACTTTTGCAATATATATTAATTTGTTGGCTTTAATTTTAGTCTGGTGCATTTGTAGTCCTTAAAACTGATATGATTGGTAAAGGCAACCCTCCTGTTTGGAAAATTGATGGAAAAGCATTGTTACAAAAATATGTTCCTTTTAAACAGGAAGGAAAAATATTGTATAAAAATACATCCGTTGTAAGTATCTTTGGTATTAGTAGTAGTAAATATATTAATACATAATACATTTTTGAAACATTTAATGCGTAGTATTCGGGATGGGGTACGAATGTTAAAGAGCAGTACTACTCTGCTCCTGTGTCATTTATACAACAAACCAGAAAAGAGCATATCATAGAATTTTACAAGGACAAAATTAAGAAGTAAGTAACCATTTGTTGGCTAAACTGTTTGTACTTAAGTATAAAATTATTTAGGGACCCTAGTGTTGAAGAGGCAGCTAAAAAAGAAATGGAAGAAGAAGAAGCAGAATTAGAAATTGACGCTGGTGATGATGAAGATGAAGAAAATGATGATGAAAAGGAGGAACAAACTGAAGCGTAATTGTATCATAACATGACTTTTTTTTTTTTTTTCAAGTGTCAATTTGTCACTGACTGTTCCAATATATATATATAATTTTTTTTTTTTTTTTACTATTAGAGAAGGCTATTGTGAAGGCTTTTGAATTTTCTATTGGCAAATTGATATGTATTATACTATTTGTTTATTTTGGTGTACTATTACAATAACTATTAATTTACCTTTTATTTATGACTCTAGCTGTACACCATTAAATTGATTGTCTCTAAATTGAGTTCTTTATAAATTCTTAATTTCTTTGTAATACTTGGATTACGTGATTATGAATAAATTCTACTATTAACAAAATATGATTTTATTTTAATTTGTCATAAATTTTAAGGAGCCTGGTGCTAATGCCATTTTTCAACCAAACAGGAAAATTGATACTGTCTCATAGAATATTTTAATAATTAAATATATTTTTATTTTGAAGTTTTCATGCCTTAAAGGCATATAGATATACACATATTATTATATATTTTGTTTTTTATTGAAAGTCTAGTCAGATTTTTGTTTTTGCTGTAATATTTACAATATTTTTAATTAAGGATTGGATTTTTCTGTGTTCTAAAGTTTCAAAAAAATTATTCACATTAATTCAATGTAATAGAAAACAATTTTTCTGTAAAGGTAATTTTGTGCATTAAATCAATTAGAGTGTGGTAGAAATAACTTAAATTTATTTCTTAATTAACAACTGGTACAAGGCCTCTTTAACATACAGCTTGTCAGTTCAAATTTATAATAAATCCAATTATGAAGAAATGTACAATCATCACACATGTCATGATTAAGGGTTTCTTTCTGTGCTTATAAGCGCATCAGTATATTTAGTAATTTGTTGAAATTATTGAAAACTTTTAATCAAATAACAAAAAAAAAATGGTTATAAAATCATGTTTTTATTGTTAAATTAATGTACACAAATTTAAATAATTTTTCTATCTACTTTGTAATGTGCGTAGATCATATGTTGTGGATTGAGGCTAATTTAAAAAGCAAACATTAGTAAAAAGGATTGCTTATTTATCAATAACGGTTTTGTTACCAGAGGTTGTTACTATTATGCCTATTAAAAATTTTTTCAATAAAATAAATATGCTACATTTCTCTTAGCGTGTACATTTGTTGTCAGTCTAATCTAGAGTCGTGTTACACATGTTGGATTCGATTTGTATCACGTGTAGAATAAGCTTTGCCGGCCTTAATCATGTAAGGCGCGGCATCGGTTACAAATAAAAGCACTTCATTGTATTTCACACCTTGTGGCCAGAGCAAGTTCATTGATTGGTTAAAAAGCTTAAAAATGGTCGAATGGTTTGATTTTTCTAACTTTTCCGAATTCAACAAAAAAATACTACCCGGATCGTCTACTGTAAGAGTTCCAATTATAACGTTGGCAATAAAGCGTCCTTCTGCGTCAGTGGTTTTGTCTATCGAGACCCAAATTTTTATTCCGTCAACACAATTTTTAATTTTTTCAATTGTTTCTAAAAATAAATCGTCGACATAACCTTTACGGAGAGTGGCTTCTTTCGGTGTTTCTTTTTTAGTGTATAGCTCCAAAAATTCTCGAAAATGTTTATTTTCCAGTTTATACAATGGTATATTGGCTGATAACATCGCTTTACATAAGTCTCTATTAAAATCGTTTTTCTTGGAGAAAGACGTGGATACAAGTTGCTGAGTTTTAGTTGGTTTCAATTGTAGTCGATTTAAACCCTGGATGTGTTTTGCTGTTTTAATATGTTGAATAACAGTAAATCTTTTCTCAGCACTAACTTTAATGTCGCATATTTTACAAAATAAAACAGAGTTATCTGCCCAAAATATTGTTTCACCGAATTCTTTAATAAAATTGTTTAGCCGATCATAAGCTTTAGGCTTTGGTCTAGGCATTTTAATTATTTTATTAAGAATTCACGCAAATGTACGATACTTTTCAAAAAGAAAATATCACGGCACGAAAACACGATACGAAAAACGCACAACAACTGTCTACTAATCAAAAATAAAAATATCACAGAACGTCCTGTCTACGGGATTATAAATATATGTCATAATTTCATAGAATGTTATTTTGGTAATATTATCGGCTATCGCCTATCGGAATCACTTGTGAAGTATACCATTAAGGCCATAGTCCATAAATAACAATGGGAGCGTTCGGCGAGAAAAAAAACAATACTAATTTTATATATATATATATATATATAAAACCATAAAATTAATATTTCTGGTCTAAGAAATCGATCTAAATTTAAAATTGTTTGTATAAAATATTTATTTAATTATAAAACTACCATTTTCATATTAAAAATGCTCAAATATGCACTTATAATTAAAAAATGGTCAAATATGCAAAATATGCAACTATAAATTTTAAATATGAACTCGTATTACCATGAAATAAATTTCTATATAACTTAGCTATGTTTTTAATGATTATTGAAAAACATGCAAACTCCTAGAAGTCCCTAGCCCTAGTTATTATATTACATGGAAATTAAATGTGTGTGATCTCAAACATTAATATAATATTGTATTTTTAACTCAAGTACAAAATACTGAAACAAATACTCTGGGTAATTTGGATAATCATACAGACTTTGTTAAACATTTTTTAATTTAATTTATTGGCTATGTGTTGTAGAGAAACCACGCTATATGAAAATTGCATATTTTTGGAAGTTTGCCATATATTTTCCTTATTTGTCTAATGCAATGTAGTCACTAAGATTATAATTTATTTTCAAAAAAATGGGTAAAAGTTAATGTATTCATTTTTATAAAACTAATATTAGTCTGTTTTGAATATAGTCAATGATATAAACATCACTAGTGTAAAAATTTTTGGGGTGGAAATATTTAATCTAAAAAAGTTAGTATTTGAGGGAGTAACTCAATCCTTACTAGAAAAAATGTAAATGAAGAACTTTTTACAAGGAATAACAAATGCAATAAAAAGTAATTAGTATGTTAATTTCTAATTAGAACAACAAATCAATAACTTCAAAACATATTCATGGTTACTTAAGTGTGCTGAGTACCAGTTTTTTATATTGTTACCTATACTCAGTTCAAAATGAGATCAGTATTGGAAGGCCGAGTTGTGCGCATCAGCGTAAGTTTGTTCCGCTACAAGGACTTGCGCAAAGGCGTGGGGGGGGGGGGGGGGAATAATTCCTGATTGTAACACTTTTAATGATAATAACATTTTTGTTGTAAACATGCAGCATAAGTTTGTACCCAATATTGGTCCTATATAGTATGAAAGTATTATACAATCAGTATATAATTGTTTATTAACCTGCTTTTGATTAACTGTTTTAAATTTACAAAATTTAAATCCTAAGTACCTACTTTGGTTTGACTTTACACCCAAAAATTTTCAATTCTTAAATTTTTTTTTTAAGTTAGAGAGCGTTACACAGACTAGGAGTTGATTTCCACAAATTTGCTTATGTATCCAACCACTAAATACATTTGTAGTAGATAATGTTGTATTGTCTATGATTAACAATGATTCACTAATTTCATAAAAAATCTGGAAAATTGGCATACCAAATTCCTGTTTAATGTTTACCAAAACTAATCTGTTCACACAATTTTAACCCTCAGACTTGCCCTCTTTTAGTGTTTTCTAATGTTATAAAGTTTTCCTTAAAGATATTCCTATTACACAATATGACATAGTTTAATTTATTAGCCTAAACCTTAATCAAAGACTTACATAGGATTTTTATCTGATAAAATACAATAAAAATTTTCAAAGTTCTATATTTAGGTAGCTCAAAATATTTTGAAATTTGTGTCAGATCTGCACTTTTTGTACATTAACATTTTGTGAAAATTTCAGGTCATTTCAATAATTATTTTAAATTGTATAATTTAATCAATTTTGTTAAAACACGTTTGCCAAACACTTTCACAAATTTTTCCTTTGTTTTTTAAATTTGTAAATTTTAGTAATTCAAAAATTCCAATAAAAAAACCTTTAAATACAATGTGAACAACACGAGCTACCAGAAACTAGACATGAGTGAAAAGATTACAGCATTTTTGAAGTAGTTATTATTATTATTTTCTAGATAGCCCACTCTCAATAACTCTTCCGCCTACACATTCACCCCTAATGAGGTAAAATTAATCATACAAAAATTTCGATTAGGTAAATCACCCGGTCATGATCTGATAACAGCCAAAATAGCCCGTAGACTTTCCAATAAAGCTATTATATTCATATCACTCATATCTATAATGCTATACTCCAAATATCGCACTTTCTGATTAATGGAAACTCACCACAATTATTCTCTTCCCTAAACCAAACAAACCAATAGATAACCACCCCTCCTCATACAGACCTATTAGTTTGCTACCTCTTTTTGCAAAACTCTTAGAAAAACTAATACTAAACAGGATTTTCCCAATTATCAAGGCAAAGAAACTAATTCCTGACACGCAATTTGAATTTAGAGAACATCACTTAACCATCCACCAAATACACCGTAGCCAATACCATTGTCTGTTCTTTGGAAAGAAACTTTACACTTCTGTAGTATTTCTCGATGTTGCACAGGTCTTTGACAATGTCTGACACCCCGTCCTTCTATTCAAACTAAAATCTTTCCTACCCAATTCATACGATTATTACCTTTTCTTTAAATCATACCTTAATAAACGCCACTTTCTTGTCAGATCAGGAACCAAACACTCCAGCATATCCCCAATACTAGCTGGCGTTCCTCAAGGTGCAGTCCTATCACCAACTTTTTTTAATCTATACTCTGACCAACCCACCAATCAGAATACTCAAATAGCTGAATATGCCGACGACAAAACAATATACGTCAGCCACACCAATCCTGATTTAGTCTCATCTACTCTTCAAAGCCACATGAATGACTTATCACACTGGTACTCCCTCTGGCGCGTTAAAATTTAAAATTAATGAAAACAAATCTACACATATCACCTTTGCTCTCTGCCACAGACAACCTCCTTTGGTATATATAAACAACAAACCAATACCATGCTCCAACACAGCCGAAAAATATCTAGGTCTAACATTCGACAAACGATTAACATGGGCTAAGCATATTCATAAAACAAAATTAAAATTAAACCAACAACTTTATTCTCTCAAACCTATTCTTAGAAAGTTCTCAAAGTTATCCCTCAAAACCAAAATTCATATGTATTATCTTCTACTCAAGCCTATCTGGCTCTATGGTATTCAACTCTGGGGCACAGCAAAAATATCAAATACACAAAAAATACAAGTGTTCCAATTAAAAATCCTCCTTTTTATAACCAATGCTCCTCCATACATTTTAAACCACACTCTTCATACCGATCTTCACGTTGCTTAAGTCACTGAAACAGCCAAGTTATATTACAAAAAATTTAGGAATCGCCTTCAAAATCACACCAATCCCCATATTAAAAACTACTATCTATCTCCATCCCAGGAAATCCTCCCAGAAGACTCAAACGACTATGGCCACATGACCTTATAAACTAAACATAATGAATACTTAAAACCCAAATAAATGTAAATTCATGCCGAAGTACCTTCACTGGATAGTGTCTTCCTTCAAGACACTCAAGCCATTACACTTAATTTAATTTTTTTTAAAAACATACATTATGCTTATTGTACTTTTTTTTTAGTATAGATTGTATAAGTTCTAAAAAAAAAAGTAATTATTATTTCAGAGATGAATATCACACATCATGTTAAAACTAATACATTTGCTACACTCAGAATCTAAAATAAACAACCTTTAAACAAAGCTTCAAATAAAGTATCATTTGGGGCCGATTACCTAATGTGTAACATTTTTGTTCATTGTTCGCCATCATTGACCATATTTTAGTTGATTAATATTATAATTACTAATAATTAGGCTAATATGTTCAGAAAGTAGACTAAAATATATATTATTATTATACATATTATATTATACGCTAACATTTCAAAATTAAATTATAAATGCCCTAACAAATTGTCGTGAAATTAGCGCATTCAAACAGTTTTCAGTCTTTTTCATAATACAATTTGTAGTCCAAAAATTGCTTATTAATCGGTTTTAGTTCAATCTATAGTGTTGTCACTTGACTCATTGCTTGAATCTGTACAGCTGCTTTCTTCATGGCGACCATTATCTAAAACATGAACATTAATGACTTAACTGTTTATGGGCTCTAAGTACACTATCTACAAAACATGTTGAATTACCTAATTGGTCCAGATAATGATTTTGAAAAGTTACAATTTCTTTCCCATTCTTACATTTAGCATAACCGTCAAATAGTTCTTGGTTAAGACGTGTAAATGTTGGTCCCCAGTTAAATTTGGACATGTATAGATCACCAATTTCTTTGAAACCCGCTATAAACATTGCAGCAGCCAAGGCTTCTACACAAGAGAGTTTACTGGGATGACCATAGTTTACCGGATTTGCTGCCACTAAATATGGCAATAAACGCAGATTTTTTTTTGCTTTTCTATGTTGTAATTTATGAAATGGAGTGTCATTAAGTCGTGCCCACGAACAATCAACAACTGCAACACCATACTTGGCTATGATTTCATTGTCTTTTGCTGAAACACTCTATTAAATAAATCATCAAATGTTAGAAAGTATATAAAATACAAAATAAAATCAATTTACTTCAGTAGCAACGGGTGATAAAACAATTCCATTGAACATTGCAGACATCCCAAGTTTTTGGATCATTTCTAGTCTCATTAATTTTCTGCCTGTACATCGTTTTGGATCACACTGTTTCAAATCCCACATACCAACTTTAAAAGGTACTTCAATATCTACAGAATCATCACTAGTTTCTGTAACATGTTTCAAATATAAGTTTAATGTTTTATAAGTTTGAAAGTACCTAACAATAGATAATTGTATTTTGTTTGATATATTCTAACCGCTACTGTCGTCAGATGATGAACTTTCTCCAGAATCTTCTTCACTGATTTTTATCTCAGACATATTTTCACATACTTCATCACATCTGCTGCTATGGTTTTCATCGTTCTTGTTTGTGGTAGCCTAAAAACACAAATGTCTACATATAGGTAATCAGATACCGGTACTAAGCAATTGGAATATTAGGTTTGAATAAAGTTTATCACACTCCTCAAATTTATTTTTATTTAATCTTACATTCTTACATGAATAAACGTTTTAGCAATTGCGCAAAACGAAAAATTGTGAAAAACATCAATTTAAATGTACTACTACTTTGCCGGTCACTGTTTTTTTTTATTTCTATAAATCGATAATATTTTTCATGCTCAATATTTTATATTAAAAACTGTAATAGGTATTATTGTATGAAAGGTGAAGACTTACCATGTTTTAGGACAAAAAGTTATTAACACAAAATTGTTAGGTAAAAGTTATGAATGAATTCAAACAGAAATCTATTGATTTTATTACGTCTTTCTGTTATGTCAGAGCATTGAGTAAATCTATGCTTCAGTGTTTAACATGCTGCGTCGCTGCGATAAAGTTTGAAGTTTGAAGTTGGCAGTTGTTTACGTCATATAGATTACTGTGTTCAATGAACAATGGTTGCTTATCGTTGTTTTGTTACTCTATGCTTATCGCTTACCGGTCAAGTTATCTTTCTGGCAAATTTTTATCACGTGCACCCTGGCGCTTGCAAATACAAAACTTAGAACATCATTTACTTATTCAGATTTCGGACATTCACTATTCGCTTTTCTGTATTTTGAAACCTGAGTGAAACGTTCTAAAACCAAAAATTTAAAATTCTATCGTTAGAAAAATAAGTAAAATCTCTCCGTTTGAGGTTTGCCTGTAAAATTCAACCAAGGTTGTAGAATTTACCCTAGAATTTACCTAGAATTTGATATTTCGCCCGCATCATCACTTTGCACTCATCGCCCAGCAGCTGCTCTCTTGTCGCAAATCCGCATCCGGCAAGTGACTGTAAATTAAATAGGTTTTGTTTATATAAGTTAAAAATAAAAATCAATAATATGTATAAATTTTTAGTATTCAGACATTATTATTTGCTGTAGACAGTGGGTACACAAGATTCCTTGTAAGATTTGATGGAAACAAACCTAACCCATTTGCTCGTTTACGTGCACGTTGGCTTATGAGTGGTATGGCAGAAGCGAAAAAAAAAAACGTTTGCGTGGTGGTTTTGGGCGACGTCGGCCGAAGCCCAAGGATGCAGTATCACACTCAGTCGTTGGCGCGCGAGGGCTTCAACGTGGACATTGTCGGCTACGTAGAAAGCCCAATACTTGACGACTTGATTGCAAACTCCACTATTATTGGCCTCCAGAAACCGTTTCCATTCGACGAATGTGAGTGTTTTAATCAAATTGTGGATTGTTTGTATTGCATTCACTGAGTGTATGGAATTACGTCTTAGTTTACCCAGAGTTATGGTCCAAAAACCAAAAAAGTTTTACGTTTGACTAACGGTTAGTCACTAACCTAACATAAAATTTGATTGTTTGTGATCAAGTACATTTAATTAGGTACTAATTTTTTTTAAGTTTTCATATTATGATTTATGTTTTGTTATTATTACGTTTAATTATTGTATATTTTAGCTAAACAATTTTGGAATTCCTAGTTATTTAATAATAATTAATAAATTACAACTTATGTTAGACAATGTATTTGCAATTTTCTAGTTCAATTTTTATACTTAATTAATTTTTAAGTAATAATAAATCATGTTTTATGTAGTTTAAGACTTTTACTATTCTTTATAACGATTGCTTTATATTTATGTTTTTTTATTTGGGTAATGTAATTTTATGTTTTTATTTTTATTATTTTATGTTTTATAGATGTACCACAGACAGTTGCATTCCTCTTCAAAGTCATATGGCAAACTTTGACATTATTTTGGGCTCTATTAGCCAAACGTAAATCGGACATTGTTTTAGTTCAAAACCCACCAGCAATTCCTACTCTTGCTGTCTGTTGGTTTTACTGTTTGCTTGTGAATGCAAAATTTATAATTGACTGGCACAATTATGCATACTCGATTCTTGCTCTGAAATTGGGCTCTAATGCACCTCTAGTGAAATTATCCTTGTTGTATGAAGGGTTTTTTGGTAAACTAGCTGATATCAACTTGTGCGTAACCAAAGCAATGAAAGAAGACCTGGCTCAAAAGTGGAATATAAAGTACTTATACCAAACAATAAGTTGCTATTTGCCAATATTAGGACTAGATTTTGTACATATTTGTTTCAGAGCTACAACCCTTTATGAT
Source organism: Hormaphis cornu (assembly GCA_017140985.1). NCBI lineage: Eukaryota > Metazoa > Arthropoda > Insecta > Hemiptera > Hormaphididae > Hormaphis > Hormaphis cornu. The sequence goes on from CM029360.1 coordinate 27,696,897, forward strand.
CGCCCAGGTCCGCAGTTTAAAAAAATTACGCCAATTGAAAAACTTTGCTTGCTAAAAAAAATGAATTTAAATGATTTTACCAAGTTAACTGATTCTGGAGAAGTGCAATTAAAATCAGATCGCCCTGGACTACTTGTGTCTAGTACCAGTTGGACACAAGATGAAGATTTTTCCATTCTCTTCAAAGCTCTACAAAGTATACACATTCACAGTTTCTTGTATAACTTACTGATTGTTAATAATTAACTGTTATATTATTAATGATTTGTCAATTGTAAAAAGTTATGTTGTATGCCATATTTAAAAATAATTCTATATTTGCTGTGGTGTTTAATTAAATTAGTGTTTGTGCCTCTGTCTCAATTTGTATTTGCCAAAGGAGATGGTTTTCCACAATGATGTATGTATTTGTTATTTTTTTAACAGAATATGACAAAAGTGATGATAATTATCCAAAACTTGTTTGCGTTATCACTGGAAAAGGTCCATTAAAGTCACATTATCAACAAACAATTTTAAATCTAAAATGGAATAAAGTTTCAATCAACATGCCTTGGTTGGAGAATGAAGATTATCCACTTCTATTAGGTAAAATTACCATAAATGTAAAAAATGCAGATATAAAGGTAATTCATTTTTTGTGTTATTTCAGCATGTGCTGATCTAGGTGTCTCTTTACATGCCTCATCTAGCGGTCTGGACTTACCTATGAAGGTGATAGATATGTACGGTGTTGGTTTACCTGTTTGTGCATTTGATTTCAAATGGTAACTATCTATTTACTTAGTAGTTTTTACTTCTTTATGCAATTATTGGTATTCAAATTGAGACTAATTTAACAGATTATATTTAAAAAAGTACTTCTGTCTATTTGTTTTAGCTTGAATGAATTAGTTCGGCATAACGAAAATGGTTTTGTTTTCTCTAATGAAAAACAACTTTCACTGCACATCATGACATGGTTTAAAAATTATCCATCAATAGTCTGTGAGAAAAAAGATCATTTTTGCAAAGAAATTGATAATTTTCGAACAATAAGCTGGCATTCTAATTGGATGAATAACGCATATCCACTTTTTTTAAATAATAATTCATAGCGCTGTCTGTTTCATCTCTTACATTTGAAAATTTAATTATACATTAATAAAATTATATTTTTTAATTTGTTTATTAGGTATGTTGTCTGTTTATAGTTTATATTGAAATTATGATTTCAAGAAAACTTGTTTAAATAAAATCTAATTATTCTACATTCTTGCAAGTTGATAAATTAAAAAAAGAAATGTTGTGAATACTTGCCTCTTTTTGATATCACAACTTGAGTGATTTTAGATTCTGAGTGTAGCGAAGAATGTATTGATTTTCACATCTGTTTTTTTTTTTATTGCTATGAAACCACCTTCTTCAATAATGCTACGATTTTTAAAGTCAGTAATATTTCTGATAGGTTTATGGACCCAGAAGGTACATTAAGTGGTCATAGACTGTCATAGATTGAAAGTTATTAAAAAAATTAAGGAAAAAACGTTAAAAATTATGGCAAATGTGTTTTTGACATAATCAATTTAGATTTTTGACCATAACTTCCAGAATAATGATTGGAATAAACCAAAATTTCCACATAATATTGAAGGTCTGGTACAAATTTTAAGAGATTTCGAACATTTTTGAGCTAAATATAAAACTTAGAAATTTTCGACACTTTTTGTTTTTTTTTTTATAATTTATTTTTGTTAAAAAAAAAATACTAATTTTCTATAAAAATTGTTGTAACTTTAATACAATATTACCAACATGAATATACATTTGTTGCCAAAAAATTTCAAAAATCTATTGCTACAATTTTATTTTTAGTTATTTGAAGTTGGAAAATTTTTGAAAATTGGTCATACCTTTGACTTATTTTTGGAAAAAAATTCATTACGCAAATTTGATATTTAAGATTTGAAATATTTAAAATATGTTATGTAAAACTAAATTTGCTATCTGAATCAAAAATATTATAATATCTGAAATAGTTTATGAAAACGTATAAAAATAGATTGATAAAAAGGTATTATAACAAAAAAATTATTCACTGTTGTGCAATTGATACTTAAACTGTAATAATTCCTCAAATAATGGTCAAAATGGTTTAAAATTTTCACGTTTTTAAATTGATATTCCTAATATAAAACATTCAATTACTCCACGGAATTTGATATTTTTCATTAGTTTATTTTTGTGTTACATAGTTTTAAAATTATTTTCTCATTATGATAAAATTAAGATTCTAATCAAGTATGACACTTTTAAACTGTTTCACTCCTTTTAATTCTAGCACCTCATAAAAGACTAATAATAAATTATATTGTTACCGCACAATTTTTATAGACAAACTGAGCTCATTTAAAATTGTTATTTTTGTAAGCAATTTTAAATTGCTCACACTTATAATATCCAATTTCTAATTTAAGCTTTCAAAATAGTGATCCACAGCATCAAACTACCCACATGACCTAGAGTGATTCCGGGTTTTTTTTATTTGGCAATGTATTTACAAGTGGTTCATGTTGGGTATTACTCAATTTTTGTTACAATTCTGGTTATAATTAACCTATGTTTTTCTTTATCAAGTAAAAATTAGTGGAGACCAAATGTCTCTGTTATTTTACAGATTGAACAGATTGAGCCAATGAATGTAACCAAAAAATGATAATGTAAACATCTTTAGCGCCACTAGGCCATTCTTCATTATACATTTTTCTATCATTGCATTTATGATGAATGCTATTTGTATTTGTATAGAAATACCGTAGTGGCAAATCACAGAGTGCAATCTATAATTTTTTTTAGAACTTCTGCGCAACCCTTTTAATTAAGAGTCTAGTAAAGGGGTATAAAAATGTCAAATGATTTTTATTTTAGATTCTGAGCGTGATCAAAAAATGTATTGTTTTTACAATAATGTTTTTTTTTTTTTTTTTTGTGTCAACACTTAAGGATATAAGGAATGTTCTGATTTTTACGTTCAATACCTTTAATGAAAGGTTTTGGCCTTTAATCCAAAAAGTAGATCAAATTTGACCACGTTAAAAAACACAGCTAACGTGTTTTTTGTCATAATCAATTTAGTTTTTTGACTACAACTTCCAAAAGAATAGACGGAACTATTTGAAACTTTCACACAATATTTAAATTGATAAAATACAGGCTTGGTTCAAGTTTCGAGTGATTTTCAAATTGTTTGAGCTAAGTTTAGTCCATTTTCTTAGTGGTTTTTGTTTGATGAAAGATTTAATTTTCGAGGAAACATTTTGAAACTTAAACACAAGGTTAACAACAAGTATATACATAAGTTACTAAAAAAAATCAAAAATCCAGTCACAATTTTTTTTTTTCTCGTTTAAAGTAAAAAATTGGTCATACCTTCGATTTATATTTAGAAAAAAATTTGTACTTTACTCAAATTTGTTATTTAAGAATTAAAATAAAGATAAGTTATGTAAAAGAAATGTTCTATCTGATAAAAAAATTCTAAATAATCTGTTCAATAGATTTCGAACGCTAACAATAAAGTGTTGAAAAACATTACAATTTGGTTAGGCCAAACTTATGGGATAGAAAATAAATCATTACCTATTGTCGTTATTTTTTATAATAAACATAATCAGTATTGCTCTTTATGATATCTACTATACAAATTTAACGCAGTTATTTGCGAAACAAAAATACCTCGTTACAGAATTGAGAACAAATGGCGCAGAGCCATTGATTAGGCCCAATTATTTTTGGTGATTTGTTTTAGTCTAACAAAAAGTCTCCACAAAGAATTAAAACACACCGCAGAGTGAGTAGGTACAGGTCGTCAACTGTATGGTTCCAGTGGTAAATTTCTGTACAGTACTTGACTTGAGAGGTACGTGGGGCTCCTTCTATAAAAAAAAAAAAAAAATATTTTAGCTTATCCTTTCTAATTTAATACCCTTAATGGGGTAGTCAATACACAGCATATTTTTTATTTAATTGTGTTTTCCTAATATTTTTATTCCAAGTCTGCCTATTTAATTTGATGGGTATTTTTACAATAATTTTGTAGTATTATCATCATGATTATAATTTATAAACAACCCGTCAAAACGCGTGATAGGTAATAAGTATAGACAGTCATAATTATTTAATAGTAAAAACATATTAATAATATAATATAAGTATGCAAAACTCAAAAACCATATTCTCCGCCATGGTCATGGCATTGGAATGTTGACAAGGCGAGACCGAGAGCAGTGTTGTGCGCGCCGCGTGTTGAAGTGGACGTACGTCGTTACGCTATTAGCTGACCCGACGTAATGTATTCCGACGAAAACCGTTTTCTCGACCGCTAAAAAAAAATTATCTAAAATCAGTGGTTTATTATATAGTTGTTAGGAAAATGTTTTTATTTTTTTTTTTTTATCAAGAAAGTGAAAATTATAACTTCTCGCGACAATAATGTATTCACGTCATAAGCGTGTTTGTTCCGCCTATAACGAGCAATACCAAAGCCACTGAAACGATCAAATGACGGGTGTTACGGTCCAGCCGGTTTCGTAGTCGTCCATTGTAATTTGTACCTATATATATATATATATATATATATATATATATAATACAGTGTAAATTTACTAAAGAGGACTATCACGAGCACAAAAATACAGGTGAGGATTCGGTCGGTTGCAAGTCATAACCAAAATAATAATAATAATTCTTGTAGGAGTTGGTAGGTACATACTATTATCATGAGAAAATAGAATCTATTTCGTCATGCATATTATGGTGAGACTACGGCCCACGCTCTGTAGTCGCAATGCTCTCGTGTGACCATGTACACAATAATTAATGTAATGCAAGATTCCGTTTTAAATGTAAAAAAATCATTCAATAATCAAGAGAAAGTTGTAATTTTAACTGACAGTTTTGAAGAGTGAGCTGTAATATCGATAAGAAATTTTATGGAAACATGAACATATTATCATCGATATTATATGTATAGATACCTACTTCTATGTATTACTCTCTAAGTATTTAAATATGAAAATATATGTACTATAAATAGTAATACCTAATTTAACATTATTCCAATGTTATAGAATAGAATAGAATAGATGAATTGAAAATTAATTTTAGTTTTTATTTGTCTAAATTAGGTACATACTTATATTTTAATTTAAATTTCATATTTATTCTGCAATTTATATTTATTTTTATGGCTTAGTATAACCATTATTCAACATTACAGCAATCAAATTTTTGTTTACAAATAGTAATAACTAATAAATAAATATTAAAAATAGTATAATAAAATTAACATACATTTATAAAGATGTACCTATAACATACACAAATATAATAGAATAATAACACGGACATGTAGAATGTCTAATTACGTTCTTTTTCTTCTTCTTTTCCTTTGCCTTCCTCCCAACTATAGTTTGGGTCGGCCACCCTTATCCTTATCCTTGACCTCTATATTTGTCTCGATCTTTCAAATTTCTTATACGCATACACTGGAAACCCTTACATCGTTCTCAATTGCACCCAATCATTTCTTGTTTGGTAATTGGTCGAAATAATTATTTAAAGTTAAAAGCTTCTAACCGTTTGTTAATTTTTATTTAAGCTTGTATAATCATGTAATATAACCAGAATATTAATTTAAAATTGTTTTCAATTTTAAAAATTTTAATATAACAATAACAGAAACCTTACAATGATTGATGATTCCAAATTATTTCAAGGTAACGATAAACATTAAACATTATCATGATAAATTATTGAGTCAATACAAGGAAACACAATATATGGAGATTGGGGTAGGATAATTAAATTGGCACAAGTTTTTTTATTTATTTTAAGCATCAAAAGTCCTAAATAAGGTTTAATGCTCGGTTTAATGGTTCAGTATTTTCATTTCTGCTGCCTTGAAACATCGTATCGTTTGAAAACCCAATAAGTAATATTTTTCTTTTTTTGGTAGAGTATAAAAAAGAAAAGTGTACGTTTTTTTAGTACAGGAAATTTTTTTTACGAAAAGGTAGCTCCTACGAGCCGAGGCATACAGTTACGTCAAGCATGATTTATTATACGCTTGTCGTTGTGATATATATATCTACTCTATTAAGATTATATTTTTTAGTTCTGAGGAAAAAACGAAAACGGCCCAATTTTCAAAATTGCTCCGTTTGACTTGAAATTTATATATATTATTAAGAAGGGTTTTTATGAGTATAACGTTGAATATTTTAATTAATTTAGATCATTTTTGAGCGAGTTATGGAACTTTGAAATTTTTGTTATTTCAGGCGGCCGTGTATTTTCTATGGGAGGGAGAAAATAATTACGGAAAATTTGTTTTTTACACGTCAGTTTAGATTTGTTTTTTGTTTTTTGTGATCACTTTTTCTAGTAGAAAGAATGCTCCGATTTTAACGTTTGATACCTCAAAAAATAGGTCATTGATCCGAGATGGTACTGTATTTAAAGCGTTTTTTGAAATTTTGATTATTTTTATTGTTATTACTTTTACATTAAATTAATATTATCTTTAGTTTATCTCAGTCATTGTAATTTATAAGTTATTGGATATTGACTTTTCATTTATAATATGAAGTTAGAAATATTAATGTTTGAAATAGGGTAATGACGTAAATCTTGGAAATTGACCAAAAAAGAAACCAAACAGACATAATTTTCTTATGTTTATTTTTCCGAATAAACTCAATTA